>JAINUV010000672.1:0-161917 GCA_020205505.1 Panax japonicus
GCAATGATTTAAGTTTAGGGGTATTTGATGATTGGGTAAAATACACATGAATCGGGTATACTTGAGCTTAGATTTGTGTATTCTCGAGTCTTTTAGTATCATTTTTACTGTGTTTATGTTTTGATTTATAGATTTGGGAGTTTTGGGACGCTTGGGAGCATTTGGGCTAAAAAAGGCACAATAGTAATTTTCTACAAGACAGCGTCGGGCGCTGTCTCACGATCTAATCCCAGAGCCGGGGTGCTTGGCCTCGGCTGGCATTGGTCTGGGACGCGTGTTTGACTGTTTGACTGGTGTTGACTTTTTGATTGACCACTCAATTGGAGAATTCTTTTGAAGCCTATTTGGATTGGGATTGCTAGAGTTGGACAAGTGAAGTATAAATTGGTTATTTGCATTGAATTAGGGGAATTATTCTACACAATTGGAAGATTAATCAAGGAGCAAGGGCAGATTGTGAAGATTTGGACTTGGAGTTCTTCTTTTTCTTTATTCTTTTACTTTTGTGTAATTCATTAAGGATGATTTATCAATTATTGTTGGTTTTAATTTTCGTTATGAACCAATTTCTTTTATTAAGATTCCAATGGAACCTTTTATAATTATGAATTGATTATTTGATTTATTCTAATTATTTATGTTGAAGTGAATTGTTCATCTTGCTTTGTGCTTATTGATTAATTATCTGGCCAATAATTACCTTGTTACTCTAGAAGGAATTGAGAGAGGAATTCTAGGGTTATAACTGGGCGTGGTGACATGTGACTTAGTTATTTGCACAGTGAATAATTAGGTTTGTGAATAGAATGAGAATATCTATTTGCCGCATGTAACACATAAGGAATTAGGATTGTAGCGAGTTTAATTCAATTGTTTTGCATAGAGATATAGCAAAATTAACTTGGATTAAATATAAGGCAAATGATCACTTGAGAAAGGGCTTTTGGCATTTGAGAATTCCTGTTAACAATTCAGTAGACATAATATTTGGGATAATTGAATAATTGATTTATAATTCATAATTGGGGATATTGGAGTCTTAATCCTTGTTTATCTGAATTCGATCAAATCCTAGTTTGTTTATTTATTTTCTTTTAGAATAATTTATTTGCTTTGTTTTATTTAGTTTTCTTAAATTTGAAAATCACAATTATTGGTTGTTTAAATAAAATTGAATTGATATAGTACTAGTAGTTGGAGTTTATTAATTAAAATTCTCTGTGGGATCGACACTCTATTTTATCACTATATTACTTGTTGACTGTGTATACTTTCACGTTAGCTTTGATTGTGAAATCAACCAACAAAGCTGTACCATGCCTTAGCATATCGGCTGAGCGAAGTCTGTGGGAAATGCATTTTTCTATCAGTGCCAGATTTGGTAGTCCATTTTATGCTTGGCTTGCACAACTCCATCACTAACTTGTCTAAATGTGTATCAAACCTTTGTGATTCAGCCCAGTTCTCAGCACCTGATGGCAATGTCCCCACATGGAATATCTCATTGATTGCTTCTTTGGTATACCACACCTGCTGTCCTTGCACAAAAGAGATGCCATTTTATGTTTCGCAAGCGTTGGCGTAAAATTCCCTTACTATCGCCATTGGTGCAGCCACCGGTTTGGCTACCACTAAAATCCATCCATGCCCCATAATCTGTTCCTTCAATTTTCCATCTTCTTTTCCTGGCCTGAATCCCCTCTCTGGTACAAAAGATTTGTCCACTAAAACATCCATATAGTAGTGCTGGGCTGGGAGGTTCACAAATCGGGAAGTGTCCAGCACATTTATGTTATTACCCTCGCTCTCATGCTCACTGCTCGATGAAGGAGATGGATTTCTAATTCGCTTGGGTGCCATGATTTTGATGAGAGTATTATCTGATGAGAGAACAATATCTTGGATGCCCCTGAACCCTTCAATGAATCCCCAAACTCTATCAATTAAGTATCAACCCACTAAGGGGCACTCAATAGTAATCCAATTATGCCCTTTTTCTGTTACTCTTATTCTCCAATGCAAATCCACAGGACTAATTGTGTGATGATGGAGGGTTAGGATAAGATTTTGGTAGGAATGGATTAGGGAATAAGACTGTTAGTGGCAATAAAACCTTAATCTCTTGTTGGACTTCACTAGAACAGGGGGTGTGCAGAACCAGATTCCCTTGACTGCTAACACCGTTCGAAATCTGCTGGAGGGATGAAGAACTAGGGTTTAGTATGGGAAGAGAGAATAGTGTTGGATGGAATCAAATAATAGATATGTAGATTGGAATCTAGGGTTTAATTTAGGGCTCTTAGATGTTCGGTTTTGTTAGAGAGAAAGGAGTTTGAGAGTTTGGTAGTTTAAAGAAAATAATGACATAGAAGGTGTGGTCTGATCCGGCTCCTTAAACTGATTTTAAAAAACCGACATAAAGCTCGGGCGCAGCTGCGCTATAAATGGTTGGGAATGGGGCACAGTTGTGCTGTGTTAAATCTGGCAATGTCATGTGGCGTAGCTGCGCTTATTTTGACCCTGTGATATGGCACAGCAGCGCTTCCCTGAACCTGGTCCTGACTCACTGCTTGCTGTGACTTGATCCTTGGACTACTAATTATTCTGCCCCATTGGTTACCCTTGATACAGATCAAGAAGAACTATTAGAGTTTATTTAATTATAACCAATACTTACTACTAAACATTTAATTACTATAATAATAACTAACTAATTAAACCAAAAAGAATTAAACACAGCGAAAGGAAAATGATAGACTATAGATACTGAAGAATTAAATAAATAGGGAGAGAGAGATTTGATGGGGTGCCTCCCATCAAGCGCTCGATTTATAGTCTGTTAGCTGGACTCTGTTTTTGACACCGCTATCCAATTCCCCTATGATAAGTTAGGAATCCTCCATCCATTAGAATTGTGTTGTGTGTAGGTAGGTTCCCCATCTTACTAATCTGTGAATTGAAACAACCTAGCATAATTCTTGTACAAGATGTCTCTAGTTCCATTGCATAGCTAGGTGTCTCATCCATTGTATTTGGGAATAATTTGTTACATTGAGGCATGGAAAGTACAACAGACTTTTCCTCTTTTATTTTCTCTTCCTCAGCCCACCATGGTGTATAAGAGGCCTCTTTATCATACTGATCTTTATGCTGAATATGGCTACCAAGGGGACATGGGTGTGCAAAGTTCACTGAATTTTTTAGCTCTGACTGAAAAGGCACTTGGGATATTATACAAGACAGTTCATGTTCTACATTATCCAATTCCCCCCAGTTATCTCCTCAATGATAACTTCTTTGAGCTCATCCAGTGGCATGTACACTTCTGGTTCTCCATCAGTTTCAGCATCCATGATATAGCACCAATTGTTTTGAGGGAGATTGTTCAAGGCTTCGAATATTTGATCAATATGATTCTAAAGCTTCCTAATTGATCTCTCTTGCTCAATCATCTTCTCCTCGGTTGATGCTACAAACTTGAACCACAAAGCCTCCAATCTTGAATTATCTTGTTCAGTTTCAGAATCCCTATATTGAGGACCATTTATTGAGGAGTTAATAAGTTGTTCCATCTGTCTATTAAGATTTTGGGTTGATAACTCCTGACTCATTATCATCTCTTCTTTTTCTGCTATAATCCTTAACATGAATTCTTTCAACTCTGAATTGTCTTCTTGTTGCATTGGAGGTGGATTTGAGAAATTTGATGGATATGTTGGACTTGGAATGCAGTATTGGTCTTGATAGTTATAACTCCATTCATAATCTAGGTGATACCCCCAACCTTGATGATAATTGGGATAACCATAGTTGTTGAGGTAATCACCCCCAAACTGTACTTGTCCAATACTGAGGTTGCACTGATAACTCAGATGCTTGCCAGCACAATATTCACATCTAACTACTATCTCTCGAGTGCGTTGGCCTGCAAGAACATCTAACCTCTTCGAAACTGTTGCAATTTGTGATGACTATGTAGAAAATACATTGAGTCCTTCAGTTCTGGTGTCCCTTGGTTGAATCCTATTTGCATAAGGCCATTGATAAGCAAATTCACCCATGGTACCTAAAAAGAGAGAAATATAAGAATATAATTAAAACAAAATAAAAATATTTAAATTAAGACCAATTTTATTGAAATTAATGTTGGAAAAATTTATTAAGCTAATTCCCCGGCAACGGCACCAAAAACTTGTTGGGTAAAATCTAGTTACACACAACACGCAAGTATACGTGGTCAACAAGTAATAAAGTGAAAGTATAGTATCGTTCCCACGAGGAATTTTTTAATAAAATTCACCAAGAACTAACCCGTAACCGTTTCAGTCTTATTTAAACGAATGATTTGCTATTTATAAATATTAATTGTTGAATTAAATAAACCTAATTATCCCTAGAATAAGAAGAAATAATGAAGACCTGATGTGACGTCCCCAAAATAGGTATACATCACCCATCTTGAGTCGCCAAATACATGGTACATAATACAAATACAAACTGAATTATACAACAGTCGTGTAATATACGACAAAACATAACTCAGAGTTAAAATAGGAATGTTGCCTTATAGACAATATACACTCTCAAATAGAGTCCTCATTACATTTATTGTCACTATTTTATAGAATAGTGAGGACTACAAATACACCATCTCGGACCATTACTCTGTTCCCCGACTAGTCCCGGCTACATTCTCATTTCCTGAAGAGAAAAATAAAAGCAAAAGGGTGAGCTCAACTAGCCCAGCAAGAAATATTATGACTAAGATAATGCAGAATAAATTATCATTAGTCTTCAACAATGTTAAACTGATAAAATACAATAGACATCAAGTTTAACTGCAGCGGAATAAGCAATCCATTAGAAGAGTCAAGTAGACCATGATATCTACTATCTTCTATGATTTAAAATGTTTTAATCAATTTTTATTGCTGAGACTCAGCTTAATAAATAAACCACATCATTGAGTCATCCCTGCACTACGGGCCAAGGATATTCATTAAATCATCAATGGTTATGACTATACCGAATAATCCCTGGTCATAATCATACCACAAACTGTCCATCAATGCACTACAGGCCACAGAGGACTTTTACCACATCATTTATAACATTACAGATCATGATTATACCGAATGATCCCTGGTCATAATCATACCAAGTCCATCTATGCACGTAAGTCAAAGATGACTTTCATCACAATATAAGCATGCGGATGATGACAATGACATAATAATTCAATAAAATAAGTTCAAGAATAAATTTTAAAGATTTATAAGTTAATTTATCTTGAAATCAATTACGTCCAAATTGTAAACATGATATTGCTTTGTGGAGTAAAATTCAAGAATACTCAGAAGAATATTTCCATGAAAAGATACTAGAGGAAGCGCAAATATCCAGGATATTCTATTAATTTCATGGAGTATATAAGTTAAAACTTTAACCAACTAAGTATAATAGAATATATAAAACTGCAAATGGATTTTTGCCTGCCATGCGGTAATCCACGTAGATAGATCATTTCCACAATTTAATAAGGAATGAATACGAAGGATCATTCACCATGCATGCCATAATCCACAAAGACAGGTTATTCCAACAAAATAATAAAGAATGGAATAACAGAAGAATTCACTAGGCATGCGATAGACTGCACAAAAAGGTTATTCTCAATAGAATAATAAAGAATGGAACCAGGTCATGCGTAATCCGCAAAGACAGGATATTCCAACAGAATAATAAAGAATGGAACCAAGTCATGCGTAATTCGCACAGACAAGATGTTCCAACAGAATAATAAAGAATGGAACCAGGTCATGCATAATCCGCACAAACAGGATGTTCCAACAGAATAATAAAGAATGGAATAACAACAGAATTCATCAGGCATGTGATAGACCGTATGTAACGACCGAGAAATTTGGATTTTTATGTAAGATGATTTTATTAAATTAAATAATAATAAAAATCATATTATGTGGGATATCAAGATGGTTGTCGTTTTGTAATCCATTGATATTGGAATATCGTAGTATTTGAACTATGTGAAGGATTTAAGGTGTTGGAATTTCCAAGACGAAAATAAAAGTTTTCCGAGAAATTTTCCGAAAAACACTATTCATCGGGATTTGTTCGGGATTTATTTTTGAATTTCCGAGAAATACGTAATGGTAGAATATTAAAGTTAGACGGATTATGTAATAATAATCTAGTTATGGAAAACGTAATATTTCGCTTGCGGACTTAAATCGAGAACGTAAGGAAAATTAAGAACTATTGCGTTAAGGAATGATGGTATGATACGTGAGTATTGTACAAAGAATGGAAACGAGTATAATACAAAGTATTATATGAGTTTGTAAGAAGAATGCATTATCGTATATAAATTCTATATGAATTAGAATACGAGAGTAATACATAAACTATATGTATTTGTATTATGACTTAGTAATGGACTTGGAAGATTGTTTATAGTTGTTACAAGCCCAAGTGAATTTAGGGTTAAGGCCCAACTTATGAATTAATAAACATATAAAAGTTTATTAAAGCAAAGCCCAAAGATTAAGTTGATTCAAGCCCAAGCTAGGATTTAATGAATGGATTGACCCCATGAGGAAATCCATATTAATATGGTTAAGGTATAATGACCAAGAAAAGTGGTGACCAAGTTAAGTGGTAACCAAGTTATATGAGTAATGACCAAGTTATGTAGTGATCAAGTATTAAGAGTAGTGGCCAAGCAAAGGATAAGATTAGAGCTAGCCAATTAATGAATAGTAAGGAGGTGCAAAAAGAGGTGGGATGATGGAATTGACTAAATTGCCCTAAACCTTGCAACTTCTATAAATAGTGAAGGTTGGCAAGTCATTTAATAGTTGTTCAAATAATCCAATCACTCTCTCTCAAAGTGCTTAAGTGTTAGGAGAATTAAGTTGCAAATAAGTTACTTCCATAAGCCAAGAAGAAGAAGAAGATTTCATATCAAAGACTTCAAAAGTAAGACCTCTTCTCCAATTATCTTCTATCTCTAACATGATAGGTTGATAATAAAAGTTTGGATTGAGGAACATGAATGATAAAAAGTAAGAAGTATGTGTGAGTAATGAACTTAAGCCACATAAGTTGGTAATAAGTCATTTGAACTAGTATAAGTGATAAACCTATGTGAGGTTGTTAGTTGAAGTAATATGAAAGTAAAAGAACTTGTATGATCATAAGTATCAAGAATACATAAGTAAAGTTATATGATGAAATCATATATGTATGATGATTAAGAAACTTTAATTATCATAAGTCATGAATGATGAGATCATAAGTAGTTTATAAAGTTATAAGCTTATGAAGAAATAAGTCAAAATCCAACAATGAATATAAGTTGTTGTATTAAATATGTTGAGATGTTCACATGATGAATGGAATTCATAGGTAGTATTGAACAAGTTCTAAGAACAAAGAATTGCCGGAAATCGGACGATTAGACGATAATCGTCGAATTCATAAATTTCCCGGAATGGAAGTCAAATTTTGAGTTTGAGTTCGAAAATTGTATTTTCCAATGGAGACAAGTCATGTTTGTCATTTAAGAGTTGTGGACTCAAAAATGGACGAATTCCGACTTAGAACGAAGAAACGAGCATTTAACGTTCACGAACGTTTATCGTTTTCGTTAAAAATGAACCAATAGGTGAATTTTTAGCAAACGAAGTCAAATAGATAAAATTCTTGCATGAACGCGTAGATTACATAATTTGTGAACCGTAGGCTTTTGAACGAGCCAATTCGGACTTAAAACGAAGAAGTTATGCGTCCGGGAAGTTCCCAAAAATTAAAAGTTAGAAAAATTTTCTGGTGCACAGAGTTGGCGCCGCGGCGCCAACCCTCAGCCTTTTTGGTCGTGCCGCAGCGCGACATCTGGGACTCGGATACTGCTAATTCGCGCCGCAGCGCGAGTTGCAAGAGTAATGCCCGCGCCGCGGCGCCAGGCACAGAACATTGACAGTAAAGAATAAAAATGAAGGGAAAGGAAGGGGATGGTAGGAGATTGAACTACACCTACCTTAAAATAACATTGTTAAGACTTAAAAGTAATGAAGAATGGTTAATATAATCAAGTTGAATGAATGTAAAGCGAACGATAAGTCGAAACGCATAAAGAATGAAATCTAATCTATAATCAAGATTGAAATGAAGGATAAGATATATTCAAATACATACTTGATTATATGTGACCTAATGTAAGGCATTATGTGATCATGTATTGTAGAGACTTGAAAGACTTGAACGTAAAGTAAAATACACAGTAGCAGACGCTAAAGGCAAGTATTCTAACTCTTGTTTCAGTTCAATCTGAACAAGTTTATGATGTTCATGTATCCTTTCGCATGAATTGAAGTATAATGAAGTTAAAGCCAGTTTCTTTGGCTAGACTTAACATATTGAGTGGATTATTGATAATCTGTTCATCTGTTATCGAATGCTAGTATCTTTTGTCAACTACTGATAGTTTTCAAAAGAAGACCGAATTGTTAAACAAATGTTTTGTCGGTAAAACGACAGGCACGCGAGGTTGCCAAATGATTAAATGTACATACGTTTAATGGATGTAGTATTGATCAATACAGAGTACAATAGGCTGATCACCTAGAAGTGCTCGTAAGTAATATCGGGCTTACGGACTTAGGTCCGGGTTGTCCTTTTCAAAGAAAGAATGAATACTCAAGGTCTTTGATCGGAGTGAATGTTTTACTGGATTTATTCATTGTGAAATATTTTGAAATGAAAGATGAATCGCTATTTTGAATCATTAATAGTACTTCATAACTATTGGTCAGTTATCGAAGATATATGATTCATATGTATCAAGCATGTTATTATTGAAATTGTTATACTTGCTGAGCTAGTCATGCTCACTCTTGCTTGAACCATATGAATGCAGCTAAGGCTGAACGTCCTGCAGGATCAAATAAGGATAAAGGAAAAGCTAAGGCAGATTATTAAGCTGTCATGTAATAGTATAGGTCTATTGTTGTAATGTAATGAATATTATGACAAGAGAACCTTTGTAGTGGGTTTAGAACTTGGGAAATGTAAATATTGAATTAAATATATATAAGTTATGTTCATTCTTTGAGACTTTCAATTGAATGAATGTATGAATGTTTGTACAGTATAGCACCATCTGTCGGGTTGTAAGATACCCGAATTTTGGGGGCGCTACAAGTTGGTATCAAAGCCTAGGTTATAAAACTTAAAGGGAATTAGAACCTTAAGTCATAACCTTAATAAAGAAGTAAAAGAAGAAAGATAACCTTATAAAATGCATTATAGTATGTATATGTTTTTATTTATGTTACTGAGATGTACTAATCAAACTGTATTATTTTATTGTAGATGTCAGGAGAAAATGATATGTATAGAAATATACATGTTGTAAGCGAGGATTCGGTTAATCGGGTAGAGATACTACCAAATCCCGTAGCGATAGAGCCAGAAGTGGTAGCAATAGAGTCTGGAGACTCAGATAATTTAGACTATATGTCTATTTTCGATGGCATGCTTGAGGAGGAGGTGGACGTAATGTCCTTTGACCAAGTTCCACCTGCAGAGGAGATATCTACGGGGGATTCGATGAAAGCATTGTTTATGACGGTATTGGATAGGAATGTCCATTATTGCCAGGAGGTAAAGGAGTTGAAAGCGGAACTCCAAGCTGTCCGTGAGGACAAGCTTAGCATGGAGGGAATGTGGGAGGAGGAACACGATGATCGTGTTTTAGCTAAGGACAAGGTCCGAGAGCTGAAATGTGAAGTCTTTGAGCTCAAGCAAGAGCTAAAGACTAAACAGAGGAGATTGGAGAGGATGTCCTATATACATAGGAGTTCTCATGTGGATTTCCAGCAGCAAGTGGCTGGGTATCCGGTAGAGTCAGGACAGACACGACATACCATCAGTAGGGATGTTATTGCCGGTCTGGCCAGCAAAGATTTTGAGAATGCCTTAAGGCAGATGTAATCTAGCAATAGCTAGAGTAACGTAGATATGTAAATATTATGTATCTAGTAGTGACGTAAAACCCTCTTTTGTATAAACAAGGGTAGTCTTTTGTAAATCCCAATTTTTGAAAAGTAATTGCGGGATGGTAATGTAATCAGCTAAGGCTGAGTAATGTAATCAGCTAAGGCTGAATGATGTAAACAATGTAGTGTTATACTACAAGTTATTAATCAATATAAGCCTCTTTTATGGAACATATTGAGTAATGAGTATGAGTTATTGTTTTTATCACAAATAATAATTAACTCACAAGAAGAAAGTAATAATGATGTGTTGTTTTCTTAAACAGCAAAATGCCGCCAAGAAGGGGACATCGAAATCAAGAAGCTAATGTTAACCAACCGGAAGGTGGTCCGGTTAATCCAATGCATGAGTTCGTTAATCTTTTAACGGCTGCATTTAATAGAACGGGGGCTAATGTACCTATAATGTACCTATATTGGTCAGTTATCGAAGATATATGATTCATATGTATCAAGCATGTTATTATTGAAATTGTTATACTTGCTGAGCTAGTCATGCTCACTCTTACTTGAACCATATGAATGCAGCTAAGGCTGAACGTCCTGCAGGATCAAATAAGGATAAAGGAAAAGCTAAGGCAGATTATTAAGCTGTCATGTAATAGTATAGGTCTATTGTTGTAATGTAATGAATATTATGACAAGAGAACCTTTGTAATGGGTTTAGAACTTGGGAAATGTAAATATTGAATTAAATATATATAAGTTATGTTCATTCTTTGAGACTTTTAATTGAATGAATGTATGAATGTTTGTACAGTATAGCACCATCTGTCGGGTTGTAAGATACCCGGATTTTGGGGGCGCTACACCGTACAGACATGCTATTCCAACAGAATAATAAAGAATGGAATAACAGAAGAATTTCACCATGTATGCGGTACTTCGAATAGACAGGTTATTCCAATATAATAATAAAGAATGGAATAAAAACTCTTACGCGTATTGAAAGAAAATAACTCTCTTCATGAATACGAAAGAATAATACCCCTTACCTTAGAAGAAACTGGATATTGGAATAATGAGGTAGCAGACTTCTCTTTTTCTTTCTCTCTATAATTTCTCTCTATAATAATTGCTCTAAAGCTTTAGTGAATTGGTGAAAAATGAAGGAAGAATGAGCTTCTATTTATTGGAAATTATAGTTTCAATAATTGCACGTTTTGAGGCTAAAAATATTATAGTCTAATACCTTCCTCTTTTCTTCATTTTTAATTTAGTCCTGCAAGTATTATCAAACTTGCATCACCTCCCCTAATAGTAAATAATGTGAATCAATAGTTCAATCATGTGAATCAATAGTTATAATCATGTGAAAATATGAATTATAGTATAGTACCTACATCTATACCTCTATTTTTAACTTAGTCATGCAAGTATTATCAATCTTGCACCAACACCCCTAATAGTACAAGAATGTGAATCAATAATACACACATGTGAACAAATAGTTATAATCATGTGAATTAATAGCAATTAATTGCTCATTTATCTGATTAATTACCCGACTGGTCAGTAAAACATCCAGACATCAATTAATATCAAAATAAATGTCAATTTCCACTAACACTAATAATTCCAACACAATGAAACTATTAATTTCATCTTTAATCAACATGAACTTATTCGTCATTAACATTATAACTCACAATATTTAACAACCAGGTCATTCCCAGGAAAGAGGGGGCTTTCCGATAAGGATTTCTCCTTATTGGCGCGCAAATAGATGACCAAACCTCTCCTTGACATAACTTCTAGACGTTATAAATATTATAATATATTAATATAAATAACTTTGTCGTCTCAATTATTGATTTAATAATATATCATATTATGCATATGATAATGTGACAATAATCAAATCAATAATATGAGAGATATGATGCAGCAATTACTGTAGCAATAATTGAGTATAACTGAGTGACTTCTCACGTAAGCATCAATAATCAATACCGTGTGCTACTATGAAACCACGCATATTACTGTACTTTTACTACCAGGTAGTTCAATAGTTTAACGGTAAAACTTTCGTCGTTATTTTTATAAAAAGATAATTTTGTCGTTTTCTAACTACGACAATACTTCCGTTGTGGAGTCCACCAATGATTGTGCCGTCGTACGAATATTCCCTGTTAAAATGAATATTCCCCGACCAATCGAATATTATATAACCACTTTCTTACTTTGCAAAATTTGTAAATATTTCCCACAACTATAACATTATATTATATCCATAACATAATATTCAAAAATATATTTCGAGAGAAATTAATCTTTATTCATAAAAGTTGGGGTCTTACAACCTCCCCTTCTTATGAAATTTCATCCTCAGAATTAGGGTATGTACCTGGTATATCGAAGAGGTGAGGATATTTTGAATTCATCTCAGATTCTAACTCCCAGGTCATTTCTTCCACATCGTGGTTTCTCCACAAAACTTTGACTTGAGGTATAACCTTGGAGCGTAGAATATAATCCTTTTTATCCAAGATTTTAATATGTAATTCTTCATACGTTAAATCTTCTTCTATCTTGTCTGGTTCTAATTCAATAATGTGGTTCAGGTCTTTCACATATTTACGTAACATAGATATGTGGGAAATGTTATGAACACGAGACATACTTGGCGGTAAGGCAAGTCTATAGGCCACAGTTCCTACTCGTTCGAGGATTATAAATGGGCCAATGAATCGAGGATTGAGCTTTCCTCTCTTTCTAAATCTTGTAACTCCTTTCTATGGAGCAACACGTAACAACACATGATCTCCAATATTGAATTCCACGTCTTTTAGATGAAGATCAGCATAACTCTTTTGTCGATCTTGTGAAGTTTTTATACATTGTCGGATCGTTTGAATCTTTTCCATAGTCATACGTTCCAAATTCGGTCCCAACAACGTTGCTTCACCCACCTCATCCCAGTATATTGGAGAACGACACTTTCTTCCCTACAATGCCTCAAATGGAGCCATGCCAATACTTGCTTGATAACTGTTGTTGTAGGAAAACTGCACCAATGGTAAGAACTTGTCCCAACTTTCCTTGAAGTCAAGGACATAGAGTCTTAATTAATCTTCAAGAGTTTGAATAGTCCTTTTCGACTACTCATTCATTTGAAGATGATATGCCGAACTAAATCGTAAATCTGTGCCCATAGCTTTTTGCAAACTAACCCAAAATCTTGAAGTGAATCTTGGGTCTCGATCAGAAACTATGGATACTGGCATACCATTCAATCTTACAACCTCATTTATATACAAACTAGAAAGACATTCAAGTGTATAAGTTTTTCGTATAGGTAAGAAATGAGCAGACTTGTTCAATCTATCAACAATGACCCAAATCACATCTATGCCTTCAGAAACCTTAGGAAGACCAATAACTAAATCCATGGTAATGTGCTCCCACTTCCATTCTGGAATTTCAAGTGGTTGTAATGGACCTTTTGGCACTTGATGCTCTGCCTTGACTCATTGATAAGTTAGACACCTTGAGATAAACCCCACTATCTCTCTCTTCATATTGTTCCACCAAAATGTATGTCGAAGACCACGATACATTTTGGTACTCGCAGGATGGATTGCAAATGGTGTGTTGTGCGCCTCCATTATGATTTTATACTTCAAGTCAGAATCGTTAGGAACACAAAGTCTGGAGTTGACTCGAAGTATTCCTTCTTCATCGATTCTTGCTTCTGGAATAGCACCTTCTTGCACTTTCTTTTTCATACGCATCAGCTCCAGGTCTGTAGTTTGAGAAACTTTAACTTTATCGATTAAAGTCGGTTCTACTCGTATATTCGCCATCATCACATGGGTTCCTAGAGTTTTTAACTCTATCTCCATCCTTCGTAAGTCATATAAAATAGGTCTTTGTGTTGACAATATTGCACTCGTACCCGCATATGATCTTCTACTCAATGCCTCAGCTACTACGTTCGCTTTTCCAGGATGGTATTGGAGGGTATGATCATAATCTTTCAACAACTCAAGCCATCGTCGTTGTCGTATGTTGAATTCCTTTTGAGTGAAGAAATATTTGAGGCTTTTATGATCCATATAGATCTCCACCTTCTCTCCAAACAGGTAATGCCTCCAAATCTTAAGCGCAAAAACGACTGGTGCCAACTCTAGATCATGAGTAGGATAATTCCTCTCATATTCTTTGAGTTGTCGAGAGGCATAGGCTATGACTTTCCCGTATTGCATGAGAACACATCTTAACCCTTTGCTTGAAGCATCACTGTAGATAACAAATCCCTACGAGCCAGATGGTATTGTCAAAACAGGTACTGAAATGAGTCTTTTCTTGAGTTCTTGAAAACTCTTCTCACATTCCTTGCTCTAACCGAACTTTGTATCTTTTCGAGTTAGCTGAGTTAATGGAGTAGCAATTCTAGAAAATCCATCCATGAATCTTCGATAATAACCAGCTATGCCGAGAAAGCTATGTATTTCAGTGACTGACTTAGGTTGCTCCCAGCTTTGAATTGCTTCAATCTTCGTCGGGTCAATAGATATTCTGTGATTTGATATCACGTGCCCAAGGAATGCAACTTCCTCAAGCCAGAACTCATATTTCTTCAACTTGGCATAAAGCTTGTTTTCTCAAAGCTTTTGCAGTATCAGCCTCAAGTGTTGCTCATGGTCTTCATGGGTTTTGGAGTATATGAGGATGTCATCAATAAAGATGACCACAAAGTGATCCAAATATTCCTTGAATACTCGGTTCATCATGTCCATGAAGGCAGCAGGAGCATTAGTCAATCCAAAAGACATGACTAGGAATTCACAATGCCCGTACCGAGTTCTGATAGTAGTCTTTGGAATGTCATTAGTTTTAATCTTCAACTGATGATATCCAGAACGAAGATCAATCATTGAAAAGAATTTGGCTCCTTGCAACTGGTCAAACAGGTCATCAATACGAGGCAATGGTTACCTATTTTTGATGGTGACATGATTCAACTCCCGATAATCAATACAAAGTCGCATACTTCCATCTTTCTTCTTTACGAATAGAACAGAAGCACCCCAAGGAGACGTACTAGGACGAATGAAACCGATGTCTAATAATTCCTGTAGTTAGGTTTTTAACTCCTGAAGTTCAATAGGAGCCATTCGATATGGGGCTTTGGAAATGGGTTTTGTACCAGATTTAAAGTCAATACAAAATTTAATCTCACGCTCTGGGGGTAGGCCAGGAAGTTCTTCAGGGAATAAGTCAGGAAATTTATTAACAATAGAAATATCATTCAAATCTGACGTATTTTTATTTAAATCTGTAACATGGGCTAAGAAAGCTTGACATCCGTTTTTCAATAAACGAATAGCTTTATGGCTTGATATGACAGTGATTGATTATAGTGGTTTGGTTGCTTGAATTCGCATAATAGGTTGGTTAGGAATATAAAAGCTAACAACCTTACGAAAATAATCAATTTTAGCGTGATGAGTAGTTAACCAATCAATCCCTAAAATCACATGAAATGAAAGTATTTTCAAAGAAATAAGATCAACAGGTAACGTGTGGTTACCGATTTGAATCAAACAAGACTTATAAACCGTGGATGTAATGAAGGTTTCTCCCAACGGAGTTTCAATAGATAAGTCAAAGTCTAATTTCTCCTGAGTCAAATTTAAACGTTGAGCGCAAGTAGGAGAAATAAAGGAATGGGTAGAACCGGTATCAAATAAAGTATAAACTTCGCTAGAGTTTATGATTAGCTTACCCGTGATCACCTCGTTCGTATTCCTCGCTTTTTGGGAGGTTATGACAAACGCTCTCCCTTGAACTACTGGTTTTGTATTGTCTGGGACACCCTTTGATGCCTCCATCCCAGCTGGACTTGACTTTGGTGCAAGACAAAATCAGGCTAGGTGACCTTCTTTTCCACAATTGTAACATGCTTTTGACTGCATCGTGCAGTTTAGACTTATGTGTCCTTCCCCTCCACATTTGTAATATACGACCGGTGGTCGTTTTCCTTCCTTAACAACAAGTGTTGCTGCTGACGTCTTTCCATTATTATTGAATCTCCTCTTCTTGAAATGTCCATTCTTATTGTTATGGCCATGATTACCACCTAAGTGATTACCATTTCTGGCATGTTGATTCCCTCCACGTTTGTTATCACCGCTTCGATGACTGCTACCACTGGTATTATCGAATTGTCGGCTGCTCTCTTTTGGTTGGGTTGACTCATTATCGCCCTCCAATAACTGAGCCATATTTACAACATCTGAATACAAACACAGTTTATGAGAGATAAGGTATTGATGTATCTCGGGTTTCAAACCTCTTAGAAACATCCACGTCATTCTCTCCTCATTATCAACCAAGTGGGACGCAAACCAAGACAACTCAGCAAACTTAGCTTCGTACTGTGCCACGGTCATATTATTTTGCTCAAGCTTGATGAACTCTACCTCCTTCATGTGACAAATACTTTCAGGAAAGTACTTGTCGTTAAACAGCTCTTAGAACTTCTCCCAAGACATTTTGATTTCGGCAGGTTGAGTACACTTTACAGATTCCCACCAGTAATCTGCCTCTGCTCGCAACATAAAGGTGGCAAAGGGAACCTTTTGCTCCTCGGAGCATCCCAAGACATCAAATATCTTGTTGATCTGCTTTATCCACGTCTCTGCCTTAAGTGGTTTTGGCTCTCCAAAAAACTCCTGTGGTCCCAGCTCCTTGAACTGCTTAGCAGTGACCGTCTGAGAGTTATCAGTGTTTCCACCTGCATTTTGGATAGGAACCACCTTCGCCGCACTCCCGAGTCATCCTCTGTCATTAGCCAAAGTGGTGATAATATATATTTCACTAAATTTGTCAGCTTGGATGCACAAATAGAGTACTACCGTATTGTGGGGAAATCTTTCGTTCGAGAGAGAGGGTTCAAGACAGATGCACAAAATGGACAATTGGTACAAATGATAAAGGGAAAATGTTGGCATGGAGTATGCTCTACACCAATAGTTGCACATATGGTCGTTGTGACAGAATTTTATGTAAATGCAAGGGAGACAATGAATGGTTTTTCATTCGTCCGAGGGGTTCAAGTGGACTACCAACTGCGAGCGATTCGTGGCGTATTCAATTTACCCGACCTTCCGGCTGGACGTACAAATTGGGTTGAGGCGGAACGAATGGAGACAGACCTCGATTTAGTGAATACTGATTTGTGTATCCCAGGGACACAATGGACTTGCACGCCTGGCACTAATCAGCCCAAGACCTTCCCGACTTCAACTCTCAACCGATATGCCAAGGCTTGGAATCTTTTTGTGTGTGCAAAACTCATTCCATCCTCCCATCAGCATGACATTACAACTGAACGAGCAATCATTTTATGAGGGATTATTGTGGGAAAATATATCGACGTTGGTCACCTCCTTAATCAGAATATGTTGTGATACATGCGGGGAAGCACTATGGGAAGTATACCATATGCATCAATCGTGGCTCATTTGTGTGTTAGAACAAGAGTTAGGTGGACGGATGAGCAATTACAGTACCCAAGCCAGGACATCACTCATGCCACAATAGCAAGATTTGAAGATTAGGCAGGAGGTACCCCACACCCAAGGGGTAAGGGTTTCATCTTTAGTCCTGTGTCATCTACGCCATCATCGCAGCCCTCAAAGACGAATGAAGCAGGAATGTCAACTCAAGCCACTACTGTTACTGATCATCGACAGCTCCGAAGGTTAGAGCGAAAGGTCAACGCTATGTACGACAATTTTGCAGTGTTTGCTACGGGTTTGACGAGGTTTCTAACAGAGGCATTTACGCAGTAGGGTACTATGCTCGAGTGGCCATAATTTGGGACAGCCATGCCATTTCCACCACCAGGTTCACCACCTGAAGAGGGTGGTGCAACTGATCAGTAGGGGAGTTCTTCTAACCTTATACCTTCATTCATTAGGTCAATGAATATATTAAGTTTGGGGGTATTGGGTAGTAGGGTAATTGCATGTAGTTTTTGCATGTTTAGTTTAAATTTTGCATGTTTGCATGTTTATGTGGTAGTTAATAATTGCAAAAAAAAAATTTATTGTTAGTAGTTATTATATGTGTTAGTTATGTGTTTAGTTGCATGCCCTGAATTTCTAGTTTTGTGGAGTTTGAGTCTAGCCAATGATGAAATTGAGTTTTAAAGGATTGCTGAATTTAATGGATAACATGAGCTTAGCTATAATGTTTTACATGATGTAATCCATAGATGTTGTTTAGATGCGTAATGTGTTCACAGATTCTTGTTGGTATAAGAGTAATGTATTTTTATTGCTTAATAGGAAATGTGGTTTTTAAAAATAGAATTGTGTGGAAAATAGACTTAAACTATGAAAACATTGATAATCAAGCTTTGGGAACACATGGGAATGCTTATTGTATAAAAATAAAAAAAATAAAAAAGAGGAAAATCTATCTTGAAACCTTCTTGAGCTGAATTTGTGACGCCCCCAAATCTGGGTATCTTCCAACCCGACAGATGGTGCTACACGGTACTCATAATTGTACATTCATTCTATTGAAACGACATCAAAATGTGCATCTCAACGACATTCTTATTACATTAATAATATTACATCTCGTTCACAGGTTCTAAAACCATTACATTCTTTGTTCATCATACTATAATATATATATATATAACTTACTAGTTTATTTAAAGGTAAGCTAATCGTTCATCTTCGTCCTGCCTTTAACCTTGTTAGATCCCTCGATTCGTTCGGTCCTAGCTGCATCCATATGGTTCAAGCAAGAGTGAGCATAACAAGTTCAGCAAGTACAATAATTTCTTTTAAACGACATGCTTGAAACTTAGGAATCTTATATCTTCAATAACTGAACAATAGTTACGAAGTACTATCGATAATTCAAAATAGCACTTCTTTTCATTCAAAACATTTTACAATGACAATATTCAGTAAAACATCAATTTTGGCTCAAGACCATGAGCCGTTCATAATTTCTTTGAAAAGGGCAACCCGACACTAAATCCGTAAGTCCGGCATATCTTACGAGCACTTCTGGGTGATCAGCCCATAGTACTCTATGTTGATCAACACTACATTCATTACATGTGTATACGTTTAAGTTTTGGCAACCTTGTGTGCCCATCGAATAATCGATGAAAAAATACATTTGTTTATTCATACTTAGGCTTACCTTGAATCCGTACCAAACAATTGGCGTAGGATAGCGTTAGCAATTCTATATTGAAAGACTTGTAAATAAATCAATCAATCTTCAAGATTAGTCTAGCCGAGTTAAAACTGGCATCGACCCTTTCTTTAAAATCATTCATGCATCTCATAACATGAATCACAGAAAACCTAGCTAACACGAAGGTTAGAGAAGCGATAAGAAAACTTGCCTTCAGCGTCTACTACAGTATAATAACTCGTAATCATTTTTGAAACGGTTTAAAGTATAGTCTATGCTACTTATTTCGGCTAGACGTAAATGATTTGAAATATCAAAAAATTGTTTTTATTTATCACTCATATATCATGTAACCTGGTGCAGAGATGATAAAAATGTGATGGAGTTGTAAATACAGGAATACGTAGTGTGAATTTGACCTGAAGTCGCTCTTCCACTATTGTATGATGTGTTATGACAAAGTCATACAATGACGGCATCCTCAACGGACTGTAAATACAGTGCGGCATCATGACGTCATTCTCGAAAAATGTTTTCAAAAAAAAATTAATTTGCCAACGGGGTTTGGCTACACCTAAATAATTCGATTGAATTGAATTATTGATATGAGTCTATGCTATTTGATTCAGCTAGGCTAATGTTATAAAAAACTCCAAGTGTTCATTGAAAGAATTTCCCGAACCGAATTGCTTTGGAACGGAATCCTATGATAAGACTGAGGTGAACTATGTTGTTTGGATAAATAATCCAATCTAATAGCGTAAATATTCGCTAAAAAAAATACGTTATGCATGACGTAAGAGTACAATGGGCTGATCACCTAAAGTACTAGCAACGGTAGTTTACCTTCTTTGTGATTGTAAACATACCAAGTAATGTATTGTTTTGCGGTATGATCACTACCGTTAAAACTAAATGTGTTCATGGTCTATATGACCCCTCAGCACAATTTCAAAACTTTTGCTCTTGTGAGTGGTGTATTGGGTAGCATGTGATATGTGTGAAAGGTGTAAGGTGCACGGTGTAAGGTATAAGGTGAATTTCGGGGACGAAATTCTTATAAGGAGTGGTGAATGTGACAACCCGAGAATTTGGGCAATTTATTAAAATCTTAAATGATTGATTTAAGGTCAAAGAATAGACCTAGACAGAAAATAAGTGTATGCGTTTGATATTATTAGGGTGAAATTTTGATGATTTCAAAATTTTGTGAAGGATATAGGTGAATTATTCAGGATTAAGGATTTATGTGACTATGTTCTGTGAATATGGTTATGTATGTGTACTGAATGTGGTTAAGGGTCAAGGGTTGACCAGATTAATTATATATGTGTCAAACCCTAATTATATATTAAGAACTTTAACGTTCGGTTAGAAAACCCTAGCGATTAATAAGAAATCCTAGAAACTGGTTCTGGAAACCCTAATGTCAATTCTGGGAATCAAAAACCCTAATTCGGATATTAAAAACCCTAGATTGGGAATGCAATGATATGTATAAGGTTTAACGTTATTAATTATAAATTAATTAGGGAAAACCCTAATGAATTACCTGAAACCCGAATTGATTATTAGAAAACCATAATACCCGGTCTGGAAACACTAATTTCAGATTTCGATAATTTGAAACCCTAAATTGGAAACTTAATGGCGTAAGTGTAAATTAGGGTTAATCTTAACAAAATGGTTACAAAACCCTAATCCCAAATTTGAAATCCTAATTACGGATTTGAAACCCTAAATTTTATAGTTAGGGAAAACGAAAGTGTTAAATTAATACTTTTAATGTTAATTAGGATATATTAATTCTAATTTTCAAGTTAAGTAATTAGAAAACTCTAATCTAATTACGAATATTTAATTTCTATTTTAGAAAATTATTTTCTATTTAAAAACCCTAATTTGTGGGATTGAAAACCCTAATGACCATTTTGAACTCTAATTGTACAGTGGTGGATTTAATTGCCAAATTAGCAATATTAATTAGGAATTATAAACCCTAATTGTCAAGTTATTAGAAACCCTAATCTAATTAGGAAATCTAATTTCTAAAATTGAAATATTATTTTTCTATTTAAAACCCTAAAATGTGGTTTTGAAACCTAATGTACAATTTTGACCCTAATTGCTTAATTAGCGATTGTAATTAGGAAATGCAAATCCTAATTAGCAAGATTGAATTTATGATTAGGAAATCTTAATTATAATTATAGAATCCTAATTATAATTTAGAAATATTAAATTTCTATTTTTTTTTAAATCTAAATTGGAAATTGTAGAAATTCAATTTGGAAGTTAAGGGTTAAAACCTAAACCCTAAATTGTTCTAAACCCTAAACCTTAAGGGTTTGGCTAATGTCCATTATGTCATTAAATTAGAAATTAAAACGACATTTTTGCCCTTAATGCATTATTGTGACTTAGCTTGCAAATCTTGGCAAGATGTTGGGTTGGTGAACTAACCAATAGCTCTAGCCTAGCTATGTGTCAATTCTCAGCCATCTAACTCAGCCAAATACATTGCATTTGTATAATTATAAGATTAAAGGAGAGAGAAAAAGTTGCTTGCATTTTCATTTTCTTCCAACCATTCTCTCTCTCTAAAATTCGGGAGTTAGATAGATAAAGAGTGATGAGATAAATCATGATCAGTTCTTAGCTCTCCAAGATCAGGATCAGAAGTCAGATTCAATAAATCAAAGCCTAAAAGGTATAAAATCCTAAAATTTTCAAAATCCTTAGATCTGATGTTAAAAGTTGTAATTGATTGGTTAAACATGTGTAATAGGGTATCAATTGATGATCTAGGTTGTCAAAACACAAACTCATAACATCAAAATGCTCGGATTTGGCATTTTAAGAAATCTGGAAAATGGAAAAAATATGGTCTGACAGCCTAATGTCAGACGCCATAAATCTGTGTGTGTATGATGATATATGTGTTTAGAGCTATAAATCTGTTCTATGCCATGTAGGCTTTAATCTGGAACTGGAATCGGGGTAATAGCATTTCTAGATTTCTTGTTATTTGCAGTCAAAGTCTGTTGACCGATCACGATTTCTGGATTTCTGGGCAAACCCAGAAACCCAGATCGTCTGACAACCTTTTTGAAGCTCTTAATCTTGTTGTGGTTTGCCTGTTTGTTCATGTGGTTGATTTAAGGTTGTAGTCTGACATGAGGAGTACATATATATGTCCTTAGATCACCCAAATTTGTAACAGGAACGAAAATATATATGGTCAAACTACCGTTGACCAAATGACCGGATGAAGGTTCTGGAAAAACCCAGATCTTCAAGAACACTTCGTGACCCTTAGTTTGACCAGCTTTGATCTGTCATGTTTAATGTGTTTATGATGCTATGTTGTTATATAAATGAAGCCTGACATCAACACGACAAGATACAACCATTAATTTATGTTTATATCTTCCGCAAATAGTTATAGAAAAAGTATACCGAATCCGCGGCGATTTGGGGTCCGGATTCGGGGCTGCCACAGTAACTCTCAACGTTATAGTCATTATCATCATTGAATACATTTCACTTTCTTATACTTTACGTTCTTCGTTTAATTATTCATTAAACAACATTAAATTCTTAAAGTCATCACTATAAAAGTGATTTTAGGAAAGGTCTTATTATGTTCATTAACCAATTATATGATCCATACTTGTCTTGCAACCCATTGGGTTCACAAACAACTTGGTCAACAAAAATCCAGTGTCGGCGCTGCGGCGCGGCATCCCTTTGTACTAGTGGTGCTGTGACGCCACTTTCCGGTACCCAACATCCAGTCTCGGCGCTGCGGCGCGAGACTTATGCCTACGAGTGGCGTTGCGGCACGACTCTGCAATAGCCAACCTCTTTGCTCCGGCGCTGCAGCGCGGTTCATATAGCTCTGTCTGGCGCTGCGGCGCCAGACTTCAGTCCTAGAAAAAATTGACAGACAAATTTTTATGTGAGATTCTCGGGCTCATAACTTCTTCGTTATAAGTCCGAATTAGCTCATTCAAAAGCCTATGGTTCAAAAATTACATACTCTACTCGTTCATGTAAGAATTTTATCTATTTGACTTCGTTTGCTAAAAATTCACCTATTAGTCTATTTTAACGAAAATGATAAACGTTCGTGAATGTTTAACGCTCGTTTCTTCGTTCTAAGTCAGAATTCGGTCATTCTCGAGTCCGCAACTCTATAATGCCAAATGAGACTTGTCTACATTGAAAACTAATGTTTCCAAGCTCAATATCAAAATTCGACCTCCATTCCGAGAATTTTACGAATTCGAAGATTATCGTCCGAACTCGTGAATTTCGTTATAACTTCATTTCTTAAGATTTGTTCTTCGTTTTAAATGGATTCAATCCATCATATTAACATCTTGACATACATAATTCATTAACTTATAAACATGATAAGTTATTACTCGTTCTTTGTGAGTTTATAACTTATAAAAGTATAAACTACTTATTACTTCCTTTCTCATGACTTATTATAGATTAAGTCTTTTAACCACCATTCTTACTTCTTATTATCATACAATCTTATTAAAGTAAACATATGAGTAGTTCATATAAGCTCTTCATAAATTTATAACTTAATTAAGTTTGAATTACTTATTTATGACTTATACGGCTTAAGTCCATTGATTAATCATTCTTATCATTCCTTAGCATACATGTTCTACCACTACCCACTTCTCTAATAATGAATGAGAAAGAGATTCATGGTTTAAGTTCTTACCCTTGATAATCACTTGGTTAATCTTAAATCTCCTTTTTACTTCTTGAATTCTCAAAGACTAACTTGTTCTAGCTTTTGTAGTTTTTTCTCTCTAACCAATAAGCTATAAGTTATTGGATGAAAATCTAACAACTAACAAATGAACTAGCAAGCTTCCTATTTATAGGAAAACCTAATTGAGGGCTTAATGGTCATTAAGCCATTCCACCTCCTTAATAAACCTCCATACTATTCATTACTTAAACCTTAAGTTTACTTGCTCACCAAATAAGTTACTTGGCCATCACAACACTTAGCCATTAAGTTAACTTGGTTACCACACATAAGCACTTTACTTGCTCATCACACATAAGCAATTTACTTGCTTATCACACATAAGCACTTTACTTAGCCTTTAAGTTACTTAACTTATCCTTTGCTTAATTCTTAAGTCTACTTGCTCATCACACTTATTTCTTGGCCACCAAGATCACCCATATGATCATGGGTTGCCCCATGGATTCTCCTAATCCATTGGATTCTTACTTTGGGCTTAAGGTTTAATTAATCCTAACTTATACATTGGGCTTGCAATTAAACAAACACTTAGGCTTGTTCAATAATTTACATTGGACTTAACATTACCAATATTTGGGCTTTAACATTAATTAATATTGGGCTTTATTATCATCCTAATTGGATATTACAATCTCCTACACATTTCTACAAATTCAATACATTTGGCTTAAACTCTTATAACGTATAATCTACGTATTCATCTCGTATTCTCACTCGTATACTTATTCATGTACGTCATACCATCATTCATGAATACTCGTATGATACTTCGTATCACACTCATATCCATTACGTCATACAATACCTACGTATTATACGATCATTGTTTTAATTCATTATATGCATTTAAATTCCTTCTCGAAACTCACTTTTCCTAACCGTTAGGTTTTAAGTCCGCAAGCAAAAAATTGTGTTCGCCATAACTGAAATATTATTGGATATTTTATCTCACCTCGATATTCTATCATTACGTATTTCTCAAAAGTTCAAAAATAATTTTCGAGCAGAAATGCATGAATAGTGTTTTTTCGAAAATTTCTCAGAAAGTTTTTATTTTTATCTTGGAAATTCAAACACTTTAATTCTACCACGTAGCAAAAATACTATGGCATTCCGATATGTCTAGGTCATAGAACGACCTTCAATTAGCTTACTCTCATATATAATTAATTAAATTCATTTTAATCCACATAACCAAAATAAAAATTTAATTCTCAAAAATCCAAATTTTCTAAGGCGTTACAGAATTATTGAATCTTTGGATGGGGCGAGATGGAGCGTAAAACGCACTCGCTGCATAAAAAATAGCAATAAACACCGCGGGAAAGAGCGAAAATCGCCCTCGAGAGTAAAAATAAAGCAGTTTAAATCCATTGTTGAACCATAGTTTGTATTGATGTGTTAGAGTAGCTTTTATTGCATTAGTATACATGAAACTTGATTTAGACAATAATTTTCTGTTTAGAGCAGTTTAACATATGTATTCTTTGCTTTTGTCAAGTTTTTGGTGAACATAACACACACACGACATCTTTATAGAAAATATGGGTTATTTGATTGTATGACATTATGTTTATAGCTTAGTTTAAAATTTTATTCTTGAATCTGGATAATTCACTGAGGCACATTGGATTAGAATTTCAATTTAGCTGGAAAAACTTGGGACGCATTGGCATCGTAATTTAGTTGCATAGCATGTAGTTGCATTTCATTGTTTAATGTCGTATGCATTACTTGAGGACAAGCAATAGTTCAAGTTTGGGGGTATTTGATAAGTAGGTTTTATACCTACTTATTGGATATCAATTCACGAGAATTATGCTCATCTCAAGTAGATTTTACTATGTTTTTTATGCATTTTATGTTTATTTAGCATTTCTTGTAATTGAACTCCTAAGGCAAGGAAAGACGTGGATGAGCATGGTGACACGTGCTAACAAGGATTATGCATGATGGACATGGGTAGATGAGGAACTAAAGTAGTGGATGAGCATTATGCAGAAAAAGTAAGATAAAGGAAAGACAACGAACAAGCAGCAACAGCAGCAGAACATCAGAGGACAGGACACAGAAGCAGCGCGGCCGCGCTGCTAAATAAGCCAATTCTCGAGCGCCCGCGTCCTTTTTATACTGGGATCATGCGCGGCATCTGAAGTTTGTTTGTTGACTTATTTTTAAATTTGAATTTTGAGCGCTTGATCTTATCTGAACAATAGTGGTTGGCACCAGACATGTATGAGGGAGTTTTTATCAGTTTTCATCTAAGTAATGAGGGTTCTTAGTTTTTGGAACTAGGCTAGAGAGGTTTTAATAAAAAGTTTAAAATATCCTATATCCTCTCTTGAATTTAGTTATTGAATAATTAATCATTTCATTTCCTGGAGATTGTTGGTGATTTGGAACAGCACATTGGAATAGATTCTATAATTGGGTTTAATCAATTCTCTTTCCTCTCTCATTTGTGCTATTTAATTCCATGTGGTACTACAATCCCATAATGTTTTTCGGTTCAGAAATGAACTAAACTCCATTATGGGATTCTAACGGATTTTGATATTTAGTTTGTACGACCCCGAATTTTATGAAATGAAAGTATTCAATTTTCTTATAATTATTATTTTATTTAGTAAATGGTTAAATTGATAAAAGGTTAAAGTCAATGGTGATATTTGAAAATTTTGCAAAGTAAGCAAGTTGATATAAAATATTTGTTGTGTCGGGGAATATTTGATTGGTCGGAGAATATTTATTTTAACAGGGAATATTTGTACTACGGCACAATCATTGGTGGAACCCACAACGGAAGTATTGTCGTAGTTAGAAAACGACAGAATTATCTTTTTATAAAAATAACGGCGAAAGTTTTACCGTTAAACTGTTGAACTACCCGGTGGTAAAAGTACAGTAATACGGTTGGTTGCATAGTAGCACACGGTATTGATTATTGATGCTTACGTGAGAAGTCACTCAGTTATACTTAATTATTGCTACAGTAATTGTTGCATAGTATCTCACTTTATTTGATTCAATTATTGTTATAGTATTAATATTTTATATAATTGAGATGACAAAGTTATTCATATTATTATTTGCAATATTGACGATGTCTAGAAAGTTCTGTCGAGTAGAGGTTTGGTCACCTAATTGCGCACCAATAGGGAGACATCATTATCGGAAAGCCCCCTCTTTTCTGGGAATGATCTGGTTGTTAAATATTGTGAGTTATAATATTAATGATGAATAATTGTTGAAGTATTAAGAATGTATTTATTGAAGATAAGTGAATTACAAAAGTTAGAGGGGAATAACGCAAACTTGGAAAACTTTAGGGGTACTAAAGTGTAATAAGTTAAATCAATCTGGATCATTTATGGTGGTTGTAATAGTAAATCAATATGGACCATTGATGGTGGTTTTAATAGTTAATCAATCTGGACCATTGATGGTGGTTTTAATAGTAAATCAATCTGGACCGTCGGTGGTGGTTTTAAAAGTAAATCAATCTGGATTTTCGGTGGTTGTTTTAAAAGTAAATCAATCTGGACTGTCGGTGGTGGTTTTAAAAGTAAATCAATCTGGACCGTCGGTTATGGTTTTAATAGTAATCAATATGGACTATCCATTCTAATAGTGAATCAATCTGGATCGTTCGTGAATTAGTTACTGTTTAGTCCATTCTCCTATAAATAGAAGCTTAATTCTTCTTTCGTTCTAACCAATTCACTGAGATTCACAAGAGAAGTTATAGAGAGAAACTATAGAGAGCAAGAAGAAGAGTATTCTGCTACTTCACTATTTGCAGTATCCAGTCTTCTACTAAGGTAAGGAATGTTATTTTTGTTTGGTAAGGGATGTTATTTTCGTTTAGTAAAGGATATTATTTCTTTCGTATTCATAAGGAATACTATTTTTCGTATTCATCCTTTAATATGTCGGAATAACCTGTCTATGCGGATTACGTACCGTATGACAGGTGAAATTCCATTTGCAATTTCGTATGTTATTTCTTTTCATATTCTTAAATCTAAACTTACTATGGTAAGTATTGCTTCTATAATCCTTGAAAATAGTGGAATATCCTTAAGTTTTGCGCTTCATCCAGTATCATTTTATTGGAATATTGATTTAAACTTTGTTATTAAATATCAATATTTTCACCTAGGGTACTATTCACGGGTTACTATTCACCCAGTTACTATTCACTATAATATTATTCACTCGGGTATTCAGGGCACTTTTCATGTCGAGGTACTATTCACGAGTTACTATTCACGAGTTACTATTCACATGATTACTATTCACTCAAATATTGTTCACTCGGGTATTCGGGGCACTTTTCATGTCGAGATACTATTCACGAGTTTACTATTCACTCAAATATTGTTCACTCGGGTATTCAGGGAACTTTTCATGTCGGGGTACTATTCATTGGGTACTATTCACCAAAAAATTATTTCTTTTCTGTCCAAATTATTTTTGATACATGGATATTATTCTTAAATTTTTACTCCACAAAGTAGTATCATGTTGATAATTTGGATATTTTTAAACTCTAGATAAATTTAAAGTCTTTAATAATTATCCTTGATTTCGTTTGATTAATGCTTATATCATTGTCATCATCCTCATGCTTATATTGTGATGAAAGTCATCTTTGGCTTACGTGCATAGATGGACTATTGATTGGAATGATTATGAATAGGGATCATTCAGTATAATCATGACCCGTAATATTATAAATAATGTGGTAAAAATCCTCATTGGCCTGTAGTGCATTGATGGACAGTTGTTGGTATGATTATGACCAGGGATTATTCGGTATAATCATGACCATTGATGATTACATGAATATCCTTGGCCCGTAGTGCAGGGATGATTCAATGATGTGGTTTATTTATTAAGCTGAGTCTCATCGATAAAGTTGATGAAAAACTTTTTAAATCATAGAAGATAGTAGATATCATACTCTACTTGACTCTTCTAATGGATTGCTTGTTCCGCTGCAGTTAAACTTGTTGTCTAGTATATTCTATCAGTTTAACATTGTTGAAGGCTAACGATAACTTATTCTGCATTATCTTAGTCATAATATTTCTTACTGGGCTAGTTGAGCTCACCCGTTTGCTTTCATTGTTCTCTTCAGGAAATGAGAACATAACCGGGACTAGTCGGGGAACGGAGTGATGGTCTGAGTAGTGCATTAGTAGTCCTCACTATTCTGTGAAATAGTGTGATAATAATTTTAATGAGGACTCCATTGAGTGTGGATATTGTATAGATGACAATATTCATTTTAAAACTCTCAGCTTATGTTTTGTTGCATGTTACACGACAGTTGTACAATTAAGTTGTATTTGAATTATGTACCATGTATTTGGCGATCCAAGATGGCTGATGTATACCTATTTTGGGGGCGTCACAGTTAGTATCAAAGCTTAGGGATATGATCCCTTGCTGAGATGTGAGACAAGAACTAAGAGGGGAGAGACGGGGAATTCCTTCGCTAGTATGACCTACCTAAGTTTATTTGGTATTTAATTGGTCGGTCAGAGTATAAGGATAATATATGGCATGTCAATTAACCCTTGTTTTATGGCAGTGTTTGAAAATGGCAACTGAAAATGTCTAGATAAGCAATGAAACACATGAGACCGTTGAGTCACCAACGATTAATATCCAGGATAATGTGCAACAGGAAGACAATAATCCTCAAGTAAACAACAACACCAATCAAATGATGAATGATGGGATGTTTAGATGCTTTATGAAATTCATGCAACATTAGGCGAGAGCGGCTCCTGTTCAAAATGCAGGTGGAAACACTGGCAACTCTCGGATGGTCACTGCTAAGCAGTTCAAGGAGCTGGGACCACCGGAGTTTTTGGGAGAACCAAAACTACTCAAGGCAGAGACGTGGATAAATATTATCACCAAGATATTTGATGTCTAGGGATGCTCCGAGGAGCAAAAGGTTCCCTTTGCCACCTTCATGTTGAGAGAAGAGATAGATTACTAGTGGGAATCAGTAAAACGTACTCAGCCTGCCGCACTCAAAATGTCTTGGGAGAAGTTCCAAGAGCTGTTCAATGACAAGTACTTTCCCAAAAGTATTCGTCACATAAAGGAGGTGGAGTTTATCAAGTTGGAGCAAAACAATATGACTGTGTCGCAATACGAGGCTAAGTTTGTCGAGTTGTCCCGGTTTGCATCCCATTTGGTTGATAATGAGGAGAGAATGACGCGAATATTTCTGCGAGTTTTGAGACCCAAAATACGTCAATACCTCATTTCTCACAAACTGTGTTTGTATTCAGATATTATAAATAGGGATCAGTTATTGGAGCGCGATAATGAATCAACCCAACCAAGAGAGAGCAGCCGGCATATCGATAATACCAATGGTAGCAGTCATCGAAGCGGTGACAACAAACGTGGAGGGAATCAACATGTCAGAAATGCTAACCACTTTGGTGGTAATCATGGCCAAGATAATAGAAGAAATGATTCAAGTGGAAATTTCAAGAGGAGAAGATTTAACGATGACGGGAAGACGTCGGCACCAGCACCAACAACAAATTTTAGGGGAGGAGAACAACCGCCAGTTAGATGCTATAGATGCGGAGAGGAGGGACATATAACTTCAAACTGTCCATAGCCTTCCAAGGTATGTTTTAGTTGTGGAAAAGACGGTCACATAGCTCGATTATGCATGCTGAAATGACTCATCACATGAAATGTATCTAAACACATAGTAGTGATTATGCATGCTAAAATGAATTGATAAAAAATATTCAACATAGTAAATGTTAGTATTAAACCATGTTGAACATAATGATATAAAAAAAATTAACTTTTAAAACAGTCAAATTGACACCTTTTTCTGCTATTTCTTATCCTATTTGAGGACAAATGAGCTAAGGTGAAAACGCAAAATAATCCTGGTAATTAGGCTACCCTTACGGATTTTTTACTTTGATGTATTAATGCATGTAGGATGTATATGACTGTGGGTAGGTGTGCTACTGAATGGCCACCTAGTCATGCCTATGTGCATGTGGATAGTCCTATTTACAAAGGGGACTATGGGAAAAAATTCCAAAATGTAGGCATTGGGTAGTCATATATTTTTAACTCTACTGTAGATGTGTGTTAAAATAATGCATGCATGCATGCAGTCATAAAACTGCATTTTGAAAAGCTCCAGGTTAGAATTTACCACACCCTTTCTGAGGTGATTTGGAGACTTTTTGTCTAGATATATGGAACTGGATCAGCCGAGTAGTTCCCACAGGACCACTTCTGGTGTGTGGATGAGGGTTTCTGAAGTGCCTCGACCCCGTTCTGTTAGACAGCCTCGTCGTTTGGCGGAGGCAGTGATACGTCATGTCCGGGTTGATGTACCGGATGTGGAGGACGAGGAGGAGTATATACCAGTTGAGGCTCCCGCTCCTGCTTCATATGTTCCCCATAAGGACCTCCCGAGTATTCAGGTGGTGAACCCAGAGCTTTTGGGTGATTTGAGTCAACACCCCTCAGTTTACTTGAATGCAAACTAGGTACAAAGCTAGATTTTGATCTTCCTTTTTTCCTATTGATGAGGAATAATGGATTCTGATGTCGATCTGCTTTGTGATGTAGGTTCCTGACTTTACACAGCCTAGAGGGAACTGGTTCAGCATTTACTCCATGTACCAGGCTCTGCATCCTGATTATAGAGCGATCGTGCATGATTGGGGATTTGGGGCATTTTTTCTATCCTTCCCCGCCATTGTGCCTAAGGTTACCTCAAGGTATTGTCTGAGCGCTAGTTTCACCAGACTCAGTCACTCCATTTGTTAGACTGTTAGGTGATGATGGACGTTGGATTGGCGGTTTATCACAGGTATGGAGTTTGGAGGGGCACCAGTGCCTTGTACGGTGGATATTACTGCAAGTGCTGTTAGATCCTTGCTAGGAGTTCCAGCGGAGGAGTTCAAGGGCAGGAGTGTTCGTACAGGTCCTTTGAGCGTAGATGCTATGAGCGGGCTGTTGAGTGAGCCCATACCCGCTGATGTGAGAGTTAGGAATTACATTCTTCAGCGATTATTCCTGATAATCATTAGGGGCTGCTTCATAGCTGACAACTCTTCTACAGTGTCATTCACTTTGATCAGTGCCATATGACACGTGGACCGTATTAGAGAGTATGATTAGGGTTCCTACACCTTTGCCTATTTCCTCAAGGGAATGCGCATGCGTTCGCAGGGCTTGACAGAGGCTTGGTTAGGATTTTACCCATTTTTGCTGGTGAGTATTTTTCTTGTAATTTTCCATGTATAAGTTAAGAGTGTTGACTGACAGCAGATGTTTACCTTTGTGTTGGCAGTTTTGGGCATATGAGAGGCTCTCATGCTTATATCTAGTGAGTGTGTTAGGATTAGATACCTACCCACGAGGATGGTGATGACATCATTCCATACTGGCGGAGGTCCCTGTAGCTGAGGGTTTCACGCATAGCCGCCTATAGCTGGAGTTGTTGACAGCTGATGTCATCACATGGATTCCCTATTCAGAAGAGCATTTGAGCATTGGATTTGAGGATGGATACTCGAATGGTGTCGAGTTCGTGATTTCTACTCGTAGGATTCCTCTCTTCACAGATGGAGGATGGGAGCTCTATTTAGGAGAGTGGCTATCAGGAGCACCATAGGAGAGATTCGTATACAGATCTTTCCTCCTGCCAGGTGTTATTGGCCTATCTCACAATCACCCGTCATTGATATCCCGTTGTTGGGTGTTGATGGTTTTACATTATCAAAGGGTCTCTGCACTAAGGAGATATTCTAGCATTGGTGGTTCCCTTGTACCATTGGAGTCTAGACCCGCTCCACTCAATTCATGGGGGATATGGTTCCTGGATCCGTGATGATAACAAATTGGCTAGCTTGTGTTCGAGATCCGACTTATTTGATACAGATTGAGAGTTTGACCCGGTAGTTGGACCGGGCATATTTCTTTATCCAGCACTTGGGCAGAGATCCTTTAGAGGCAGATACTTTTGATCCTTCCAGCTCTGGCGCTGGCCCTTTAGGTGACCCATATGGCTTTACCGGTGCAGATCCTCCCTTGTATAGGCCTGACATCCCTGTGGATAGAGATCTAGTGACTCAGGAGGAGTTACATCGGGTGGACAGGATTGATGATGTAAACATTGACACCATTGTCTTCTTCTGATGTATATTCTCGTTATCTCTTTTGATAGGCCTCTATTAGACACTAGTGGTTTTCCCCCATTCTCGTTATATCTTTTGATAGGCCTCTGTTAGATGTAGGGCGTTTGTGTCCCCATTTCCCTGTATTTCTAGTTGTACATAGATGTATTAGATGATGATATACTTAGGAATGTATGTACAATTTTTCATTCCCTATATAATATTGCCATTTATTCTTTATCATTCATGTATTATGTTATGCATATGTATGTATGTCCAGAGATATTCAGCATTGACCCCTGGATGATCTTATGATACGGCGCACACAGATGTCTTCTTCGACAGTTAGCCGCATTGATCATACCCCACCAGTATTGGTGGTATCCCGTCTGAGATCATGGTATAATAGTATGTCACCTTCAGACATGGTGACTATAGATTAGTTATTGCAACATACTATAACTCTCCTGATGTTTCAGGTTCCCACAGGCTTCATAGAGGGTATGTTGGAGCATTAGATACCAGAGAGACAGATCTTTTGGTTTGGCATCCACGAGTTGACTCCTACTCTAGAGGAGTATACACGGTTGATGGCGCTGCCATTGGATAGACCTTGCGCGTGGATGGCCATCAGCGACATAAGCCGACAGTTTATGACTCTCACCGGGCTGAGGTGTAGAGTTGTGCAGGATGAGATCACATATGGTCACGTCATATCCCAGCATTTTTTGATGGACAGATTTGGCTCTGAGGATAGTTATACACGGTACTCCGGGGATTTTACCATGTTGGAGGATCATTAGCACTCAACCAGAGTAGATGTCTTGTTACTGTATGTATTGTCGTATGTATACATGTCACGGTAGATGGATGAGCTAGATATTGACGTCATCATGGCAGTGAGAGCTCTCAGGAAGGGTCACACCATTGTACCGATGATCATAGTAAAGACGCTGATGTCATCCACATATTGCAGTACTTACCCTACAGGGGTATTCACAGGCAGTTTGGTCATGTTGTACATGTGGTTTATGTTACACGTGAGACCGATTGGCACTTTCAAATGGCATGGGTATTGTTTCACCCATGAGATAGCTATGTCGTACTCCTTTAAGCCTGCAGAGTGTACAGATCCTGCATCTTGGTCCATTTTCCTGGCAGGGATCGGAGATTCGTTTGATATATTGTCGTGTACAGGATCTCAGCTCACCCTACAGCTTCATCACTCATGCTCCAGACATGGATTATCTCCCTTTAGCTGGTTTGAGGGGCATGACTACTTACCACCCACTGGCCGTGATGTGTCAGTTTGACCAGTTCTAGGACTTCCATCCTTTTGAGGGGGCATTGAGTCAGCGTTTAGCTTCTTTCCACTTATCAGCAGAGGATAGATCCAGGTTGTACGCCTATTGGGATCAGCGTGAGCTAGCTGCATTTTCCATTAACCTCCTGGGTTGTTCTGCAGAGTATTCTGCATGGATGGAGATAAAGACGACATTGACCATGGCAGTATCCACAGTGCATGGGATTGATTCCGACGATAGGGGGCTATGGAGGAGACATATATTCCCACCGAGGAGGATTTAACAACTGGATTGCCAGCAGTTGTGATGGATTCTCCCAGTACGAGTGCTACTGTGATTCAACATTCAGCACAGTATTTAGAGTAGAGTCTTCATCTAATGATCTTTGAGAGACATCAGGCTAGGGCCTTGATGTTGACGGCTCTTGATGGGAGAGACACCGCTCTATTGGAGAGAGATGAGGCCAGATCAGACAGAGATGTATTGATTGTAGAGCGGGATGCTGCCCTATCTGCCCGAGATGTGGTCGTCACAGATAGTGCTTCATTGAGATCCCTTACGACTGGCATCCTTGCCGATATGAGTGCATACATTGATGAGCATCATGCCACCATGTAGTTGGCATCGGATCTGCTAGATCGTGTAGATACCATTGGGTAGGAGTTTGCAGCGTTACCTCCTTCTACGGAGAGGGATGCTATGTTAGATCTGATAGTATGTATACATACAGATCCGTAGATAGACTTGTATTTTACTGCACAGACTAGCTTAGCCATTTTGTCATGTATAACATATATGTATATATCAAACAGCATTATATGGGGCAGGGAAATATATTTTGATTCATTTCCCTTTTAGGTGTGCCTTAATACTTGCTTGATATTTACCTATTTCTTCAGGGCTTGTGATCTTGATATATTCTGAACTCATCCTTGATGTGTGGACATTGAGACGTCGCAAGATCTTTCAGAATGGATCATTGCTCTGTGTATATCCCTACCCTCTTTGGTGTCTTGAGAATGGTTTATGTATGTAAATATGTAGAGGAGTGTGACTTGTCCTCTCTGAGATTGACCACACCATAGATGTTCACCAGTAATCCTATTTAAGAGGAACCAAGTTAGTTCCATCTCTTATGGATTGGTGTTGCTCTTCAAGGAATCAACCGCAGCTTAGATGGTCGTCAACTCTCCCATTTATGGGGAGGCTAGGTAATTCCATCCCTTTGGTCTGAAGCCGATAAAATGTGGTGAATTAAAATTTGATCCCAGTACCAGGTGACAAGTATTTATATTTTGGTAGGGGGTTAGACCGAACCATAAATGGCTTCCTACGTACTCTTATTGAAGAAGAGATCATGTCTGCGTAGTTCGAACCTGGTGTAAGAGGTTCAACGCTAAATGTAAAAGGGTGTAGGAATGTTTTTGTTGTTTTTGTTTATGTAGAGAAAGGGCAGAAATGTTTTTGTTGTTTTTGTTTTTGTAGAGAGGACAAAAATGTTTTTGTTGTTTTTATTTTTTATTGCGACCGGGCCATATAGAATATGGTTGCCTATGTACTCCCGGGTATCAGGGAGACAGGTCGACGTAGTTCGCCCCTCAGGACGATTTATGGCCGAAGAAAAGTTTGATCCCATGTGCAGGCTAAACTGTGGGGGAAATAAAGTTTGATCCCATGTTTGGGACAAACTACAGGTGTGAAAAAGTTTGATCCTATGTTCAGGACAAACTGCAAGTGTGAAAAAGTTTGATCCTATGTTCAGGACAAACTGTAGGTGTGAAAGGTTTAATCCCTAGTGGGATAACCAAAATTGTATGAAAGGATTGAAATGAAGTGAAACCAGGCTGCTGGCTTGAAAAGTATGTTTCCCTGATGGGGCAGAAGAGTATAAAGAAGATTTTGTATGTAAGAAAGGGTTAAAAAACCTGAATGACTGGTGATCTGATGATCCAAAACTAGGATGTTTGCTTGATGGTAACCTCGGACATAGTACCGTTTCACGGTGTCTGAGTTGATGAGTTGTGGAAATTCATCACCGTCCATTTCCTGTAATCTGATAGCGCCTCCTATCAATACCTCCTTGACAACAAACGGGCCTTCCTAGTTTGGAGTGAATTTTCCCTTAGATTGATATTGGTTGTCAATGATCTTCTTCAAAACCAAGTCATGTTGTTTAAATTATCATAGTCGAACTTTTCTGTTGTAGGATCTGGCGATCCTTTGTTGATATAACTGACCATGGAAGATAGCCGCTATTCGCCTTTCGTCTATTAGAGACAATTGGTGATATCTGTCTTGTACCCATTGGTCTTCATCCAGCTGAGCGTCCATCAACACTCTGAGGGATTCCATTTCCACCTCTATGGGGAGCACTGCTTCCATCCCATAGGCTAATGAGTAAGGGGTTGCCCTAGTGGAAGTATGCATTGAAGTTCTGTAGGCTAATAAAGTCAGAGGCAACAAGTCAGGCCATCCTTTGTGGTTGGCGGACATCTTCTGCATGATCTTCTTGATGTTTTTATTAGCCGCTTCAATAGCACCATTCATCTTTGGACGGTAGATGACGGAGTTAAGGTGTTTGATATTGAATTTACTACATAACTCCTCCATCATTTTGTTGTTGAGGTTCTAAGCATTGTCTGACACAATTACCTCTGGTTGTCCATATCGACAAATGACATATTTTCTGATGAAAGCAATGATGACTTCTTTGGTAACCCTGGGGAAGGAGGCTGCTTCTACCCACTTGGTGAAGTAGTCGATCATGGTGAAGATAAACTGATGCCCATTACTAGCTTTGGACTCGATGGGTCCGATCACGTCCTTTCCCCACATTGAGAAGGGCCCGGGTGAACTCATATTATGGAGTACCCTTGGAAGGGCGTGGATAGGATTCTCATGAATTTGGCATTGATAACACCTCTTGATGTGATCATCACAGTCCACCTTGAGAGTGAGCCATTAATGTCCTGTTCTGAGGATCTTCTTAACAAGTAGAGGGTCGCTCATGTGTGGGCCACATACTCCACCATGGATTTCATCCATGAGCCTCTAAGCTTGGTCTCTGTCCAGACATCTAAGAAGACCTAATCCTGCATCTCTTTTGTAGAGTACATCTCCGCTCAGGTAGAATTTTATAGCCAATCGATGGATCCGCCTTTTTTTAGTCAGGCTCACCTGAGCGGGTGTAGATCCATCTCGCAGATACTCCTTGATGTGCTGATACCAAGGGTGTTGGATAGGAGGTAGCTCATCTGATACTTCTCCAACGTAGTTCCCATAGGCTGGAGCCTTTTGTAGGGTAACTGGGATGCTTGGCATGTTTTTCTTGTCTTGTACGTTGATTAAGGAGGCCAAAGTTGCTAGCGCATCTTCAAAATCATTCCATTTCCGAGGTATGTGGAGGATGTTTACTTCTTCGAACTCCGAAGCCATCTGTAAAACTTGTCGATGGTAAGGTAGCAAATGTAGCTCTTTGGTTTGATAGATTCCTATGGTTTGTTTGATTACCAATTCCAAATCCCCAAAGACAGTTAACCGTCTAATGCCCATTGAATGAGCAAGTTTTAACCCCATGATACAGCCTTCATACTCAGCTGTATTGTTGGTGCTGACAAACTGCAATTTGACGGCGACGAGATACTGCTCCCCCGTACCGAATACTAGAACTGCTCCAGCTCCAGAACCTTCCATGTTAACAGTTCCATCAAAATATATTTTCCATGTATGGCGTGCATCATACTGATGATGAAACTGAATTTCCATGACCTCTTCATCAGGGAAGTATGTTTCTAAGGGTTTGTAATCCCCTGCGGGTGCGGTGGCCAGTTGATCCGCAATTCCATGTCCTTTAATGGACTTTTGCATCACGTAGATGGTGTCAAATTGTTGTAGAATCAACTGCCATCTGGACAGTCGACAATTCAGTATGGGCTTACTGAACACGTATTTAAAAGGATCCACGCAGGATATGAGATGGGTTGTGTGACCATGAAGGTAATGTTGTAACCTCATGGAAGCCCATGCTAAAGCACAACAAGTCTTCTCAATCAGAGTGTACTTGTGTTCACTGTTGTTGAATCTTTTGTTAAGGTAGTAGATAGCTCGCTCTTGGCCTCTATCGTCTTTTTGTCCCAGCATGCAGCCCATGGCATTGTCATTAATGGACAGGTACATGAATAGGGGAATATCATCCCTGGGAGGTACCAAGATAGGAGCGTTAACCAGCTGCTCTTTAATTGTAAGGAATGCTTTCTGACACTCATCATTCCATTTTAATGGTGGAGTTCTTCCTTAACAGCTTGAAGATGGGCTCACAGGTTATTGTGAGTTGAGAAATAAACCTGCTAATGAAGTTGATTCTTCCCAAAAATTCCCGTATTTCCTTCTCTGTCTGAAGAACGGGTATTTCCTTGATGGCCTGGATTTTGGTGGGATCCATCTTAATCCCTTTGTGGCTGACTAGGAAACCTAGCAACTTGCCTGATTTAGCACCAAAGGCGCACTTAGCTGGATTCAACTTCAAGTTGTACTTACGCAACCTGTTGAAGAGCTTTCTGAGATGGTCTAAGTGGTCTTCTTCCCTTCAGGATTTGACAATGATGTTGTCCACGTAGATCTTTATCTCTTTGTGCATTAAGTCATGGAAAAGAGCCATCATAGCTCACTGATAGGTTGCAACGACATTGATGAGGCCAAATGACAACCGTCTATAACAAAGGTTCCCCAAGGCGTGATGAAAGCAGTTTTCTCACGATCCTCTTCAGCAACCATAATCTGATAATACCCCGCAAAGCAATCCGCAAAGGAGTACATGTCGTATTGAGCAGTATTATCAATGAGAATGTGGATAAATGGCACGAGAAAGCTATCCTTAAGGCAAGCTTTATTCAGATCCCAGTAATCCACAGAAATTCGCACATTTCCTCCTGGTTTAGGCACGGGGACTATGTTTGATAGCCATTCAGGGTATGTAGACACCATGATGATGCCCGCTTGAAATTATTTCATAATTTCTTCTTTAACCTTTAAACACCACTCAGGTTTCAATCGCCTGAGCTTCTGCCTGACTGGCTTGAATCCCTCTTTAATGGGAAGGCGATGAAGGACAATGTCAATGGACAAACCCACCATGTATTCGTGAGACCATGCAAACAAATCCTGGAATTGGGTTAATAGCGCAACCATGTCATTCCTTTAGTTTGGAGTGAGGTCTAAACCAATCTGGATTAGCTTAGGGTTTTCTAAGGTTTCGAGATTGAAAGATGTGGTTTGATCAAGGTTAGGTTTAGGTTTGTCTTCGACCCATTCCTTGATCTCCTGAGGTATCTCAATGTCTTCTTGTATTTCCATCAAGTCTGAGTCCAACTTTTCATAAAAGTTACAGTCCTTGTGGAGAAAAGACACCTCATCAGCAAATACAGACACATCTAAATTCAGAGTCCTGAAACAAAATATGTTTTCACTTAATATATGAAACTCTTCAATCATATAAAAGTGTTAGCATGTACTGATAAAATAAGTGCTAATACTGTACAAAAAGTAAGTAGTTAAAGTTATCTACAAGGTAGACGGAATTTCTGCCCATTTTACCCTCGTCGACCAATGCATGGAGTGTTGTTCCAATTGTCGAGGGTAAAGTCTTGATGGACTGTAGTGATGGAGGGGTTATCATCGTCCTCTTTTTCCCAAATTATGACCATAATGTCGAGATAATCATCATCCGGAGTGTATCTATTTGTGTGTTCATCATGAAAAAGGACGCGTAGATGAGACAATCTCCTTGATATGTCTTATTTACGTCTTCGTTCCTCTTCTTCCACTCTGGGATTAGGAATCAGGACCTCTTTTGCTTTAACTGGTATCAGTTTGGGAAATAGCATAGCCATAACATAGGCTGGAACCTTTACCAGAGACTGTACAAGCTCAGGATTTACAGGTGGAGACAATCGTCGTGTGGCTGAAGTTGAAGGAATCTGTTTGTGCTTATGAGGATTCTTGTGACTAGAGCTAGCAGAATAGCCTAATCTAGTTGTCCCTGTTTGACTGGGCACTTGAATTGGGTGTTTAATACCCTGATGATCTTTGCCCAACCCTTGTCCAAGTTGATGACCCAATGATATCATCTCTTGAGTGGGCGACATTACTTTGGCAGAAATCTTGGGTGTGAGAGGTGGCGCCCCAATGGGATGATAATGAGTGTTGCTCACCTCCAGGCATGGAAATTGACTGGCTTAACTTCTGAATTGAAGCAGATTAGTGTCATGTCACCTTGTTCAAGACATTCTGGTTCAGCATTAACAGTGACTAGGCTATTGTTGATAATGTACTTGAGTTGCTGATGAAGAGTGGAACGGACGGCTCCAGCCATATGAATCCATGGTCTTCCCAAAAGCATATTGTATCTTGTGGCTATTCTGAGCACGTGAAAGGATACACTGAATGTATGTGGACCAATCTCCACTGGCAATTCAATCACTCCATCTATGGCTGCTTTTTGATCCTCTTGGGGTTGATATTCATCCTCTCCAAGGTAGCATAAGGACAGATATTCAGAGATGAACTTCCATCTATTAAGACTCCTTCTACCATGTATTCGGAGGACAAAACCACTATGTGCAATGACTTGCAATGATCGGTCCCTTCAACGGGTATGTCGTCATCAGTGAAAGATATCACATTGTTGTTGAAAATGTGATCAACCAGATGTTGGAATTTTTCCACATCCACTGATTTCGTTAAATGGGCTTCTTCCAAGACCCTTAGCAATATTGTCATGTGATCTTCGGAAGAGAAAACCAAGTCCAGTATGGAAATTTGTTGTGGAGCTTCTCTCAAGCTTAAAACTACCTTGGCTTCATTATGGCCCATGGTACGGAGGAACTCTTCAATTTTCTCCATGGGAACTTTTCCATTTGATTTGATGGTGGGCTTTATCACCCGATGGGGAAGATACAGTGGATTCTCCTTCGACACTGCATCAGTTGTATGTGATGTAGATCCTTCAGCCTGCTCATAATTCCATGGGACTTTGTGTAGGCTGACAACAGGTTACTGTGGTCTGAATGGTAAGTTAATTGGCTCTGGTGCAGCCACTTTCAAAGGATTGTTAGTACCTTTGAGTTGAATTACTTGTTTTGTGAGAGGTCTGGTAGCCAAATAATCCTCAGCGGATATAACTGCTACGCCGTCCTTCCATTTTGTAGGACATATGTTCCCACTCTCGAGTAACAAAGTGTCGTCGTCTGCCATCTGTAGGACACCACTGTCAATTAAATTTTGAATGAGGTGGCGGAGTGCCCATCATTCTTCTGTGTTGTAACCGCGAGAGTGAGAGTGAGAGTGATATTGGCATACTCAGTCAAAATTAAACCATCTGGAATGGGGATTGCTTGGAGGTAGAAGGGATGTAATTCTTCCTTCATTGATCAACATCTAAAATATCTCCACCATAGGTTGGCCAAGATATGTAAATTCCCGTTTATTGGCAAAATCCCGATGGGCTTTGGCACTTGCTCTTTTTGCAACTTTATCCTCCAGTGTTTCACTTTCTGAAGGCGAGGATGGAATATTCATACAAAAGGAAGGAGACTAGCATGCTCTTGACTGACTTATTGGCGTGTGACTTGGTGTTGATGAATCACCAGTTCTGCTAATTGATATACTTATTTTCAAAGAGTCCTAATCTTTTGCTCCATCATAAACTGGAACTGCACATAATCTCATCTGTCAGTACCATCTTTGATGGTCTGTGAAGATTCAATAACGTAATTGGTACTCTGTCCACTATCCAATTAATCATATTGACCTCTCCTTCTTTGTGTTGAGGAAGAGGATTGTCTTGCACATGAGGTTAGTCGGGTTTAGTCATGACAATCTCCCTATTGTTGATTAAGTCCTGGATCTTATGTTTCAAGGCCCAGCAATCCTGAGTGTCATGTCCTGGTGCCCCGACATGATAAGCACACTTCCGTGTAGCATTGAATCCCTTCTCATTCGGGTTGGCTGGTGAAAGAAGATGTGTAATTTTCTTCTGAGTAGTCAGAAGAGTAAGGATATTCTCGAGTGAGTCCCCTGAGGGTGTGAACACTCAGGGGCGTCTAACTTCTCCACCTTTAGGCAATGGAGGGTTTGAAGACTGTGCTTGTAAATGAGAGTAGTTTCTCCTCTGGATAAGCATATTCTGACTGCCTTTTTGACCTTGTAGTATCAAGAAAACATCTTCCTCTTTCTTTTTATGGACCCTTCGGGGGTTGTTTCCATAAGTTTCAAACTGGATGTGCTCAACAACTGCTTTAAGAGCGGCTAGGTCTTGAATATTTCCTGACTTCAATCCCGTCTCTCCGTGCTTGATCATTTCAGAAAATGGCTTGCCAATGCCAGCTAAGACTCTTTCATAGAAAGGAGCTTCTTATATGTTTATGAAGGTCATGACCATTTCTGATTCCATCATGGAAGGACTAACTTGAGCAATAAGGAGCCTCCACTATTGAGCATACTCTTTGAAAGACTCAGTAGATTGTTTCTTGACTTTGGTAATCTGGTACCGGTCAGGAGCCATCTGAGATTGGAAGTTGTACTGAGTGAGGAAGGCTTGAGCTAGTTCCTCCCAACTATGGATCTTTGAATTGTCTAATCTGGTATACCACGTCCGGGCTTCTCCAGTCAGACTCTTTTGGAACAGCTGCATTCTTAGCTTCTCGTCCTCTGCATAAGATCCAAGTTCTCCAATGAAAACCTTCAAATGTGTATAAGGATCCCTTAACCCATCATACTTTTCAAAGTCAAGAGTTTTGAACTTCTCTGGATGATGAGCACTAGGGAATATACAAAGGTCAACATAGGAAACACTCCTGTGTGCTCCAATTCCTTTAATAGAACGGATGGTTTCCTCCATTTAAAGGACTTTCTTCCTGATATCACCGGTGTCTGGATCTTCATTAAGATGGGTGTTTTCAGGAGTTTTGTTGGTCGTATCCAACTGAAGTTCAGGAATTGTTTTATCTGAACCTTGTGCTCCTCCTTGTGCAGAGGATTCTATATGTACGGGTATTAGCAAACCCTGAGTAGATTGGTGTAATTCTTTAAGCAGAACAGTCAAATCTGTAATTGGCTTGCTTAATCCGTCAAACTCTTCTCGAGAGACAAGAGCAGGATTAGACTGGTCAGACGAAGACATAATTGGTTGTAGGCTCGTGGCCTTTTTGGATTTTGAACGGGTAACAGGCCCAATTGTTTCCCTACAAAAAACTTATGTAGTTTAGTCTTAGGGAATGTATAAATGTTTACATGCTATCATATTGTGTCCATTTTAGGAATATTATCCTACAAAATGGGTGTCAATTGATAGCATGTCAAGTCTTAATATGCATGTGCAAATATTCTTCATATTCTCCATTACATAGAGATGAACATGTATTGAAATTACAAGTAATTGTCTTTGCAAGTAATTAAAAAATGGAAAGCATGAAGAAACTTTCCTCCGCATTTGGTTTATCAGAGGTTAACCTATCTTAGGTTATTCTCGCGACTTTTTTACATGAAGGTTCCCAGATCATCGTAATCTACTCGACGGGAAGTTAATCCGGTCTTTCAACTAGAACGAATCTAGGTGGTGCCTTTCCTGAGCCTCGTTGGAATTAGTCTCCCTACGAGTTCAGTAATCAAACACCGACAAGATAGCCTCCTGATGGAGGAACCACAAAGCATACATTCACATACAACGTGTCTCATCGTTTATGAAAATGATGACATATGCGAAGCACTAATATCACATATAGATATATTACAGTGTAGTAAGTAAAATGCATTCGTACACATTCATCAAAAATTATAAATGCAACATTCACACACAAGTAAATAACAATTTTGAAAAGCTTGTAGTAGCGGCTTAAGCCCTCTTACTGGAATCCCCAGCAGAGTCGCCACCTGTCGACGTCAGGATTTTTATTTGTCCCTTTTCTATTCTTGTTCTTTGGTGTTCTCATGTTAGGTGAGATTTGTTTGAAAAAATAAGTGAAAAAGGTCTGACATGTATATATCGACGATTTGACTGTAAGAGTCGCTAGTTGGTGTTTTTAACTGGTTGCACCAATGCAACCGAGAAAAGTTTTGCACATTGACCCAGTGATGTGACACTGCTAAATGGTTCTGTGAAACCAAGATTCATTTGGGTTAGAGGGCTTGATTATGCGGAGGAAAGGTGTTAGGCACCCCCCGACATCCGTGTTACCACGGTGACCGCCACTTTTTAAGAAACTGTTATATGAATGTGTGTGTGTTTGTGAGTCAATGTGCTGTTATTTGAAAGTAGTGTGAGGCCTCGTTCGCACATATATACAAAGGGTTTGAATTTGTATAAAAATTCACTTTTAAACAAGATATAGCAATGAGATTTTATGAAAGAGGTTTTTCAAACGGTGCGCTCAATAGTAATTAAGGCCTTTGATACTTCCATTTTATTATTAAATGTTTGGCTTGATTACTTTTATTTTCGAAATGCGAAGCATCTTCGAGAAAATAATACATAGCTGTGCCGAACTCCTCATGAGCATGAAAGCCATCTAAGGAAATTCAAACACCGTGAATAATTTACAAGCTGCTTACAACAGAAAATGTCCATCACGGGAACCGAATCTAGATTCAGTAAATTGAATCTGTGATTACATTATTCCTAGGCTCACATGATGCCGCAATTTTTATGAAAGAAGTAAGCAGAGCTTCCGGTGGTATTTTCGGGATTAAGCTGAGCTGTCTTCCAGTGTTATCTCTTAAAGAAGATTCCGCGCTTCCTGCAATGTTAGTAACAGGTAGGCAGAAAATTTTGAGTGTCTACACCAGGGAGATTAATCAGACTGCTAAATACACAATATGTCAAGCTAAATGTACATCTTTGCAGTCCATCGGTTGTGATTACGTATCAATGTTGAATGTCATACGATCACAAGGAGCTGCTAAGTACCAAAAGATGAACAAGCTAAATGTCATCTTAGCAACTAAACAACTACAACAAACAACCATCCAAACAATCAGGGCTTGAGGGGTCCTTGTCTTTGTGACTAAATCAAAGTCAAGTCTGCTGGGCTTAGTCTACAGTTTTCAAGGTTGCTGGTCTTGAAGAGTTCTTAGTGAACTAGTGTTCCATGGCTACTGGTCTTCAAAGAATCTTAGTGATTCAAAGTTGATTAAATCCTTAGTGGAATCCTTACTTGATGAAGCAGAAGAGTGGAGTAGGAGCATTTGGTCTCTGAACCACTTAAAACTCATAGTGTCATTTACATTCTGTACTATAACTGCTATATCTGCTTGCAACTAATCTAACATTAGGATCGTGTTTAATGTTATATCCTTGAAGTGAATCTTAACCTATTCCGCTGTGCATGAATTATTTCTTCTATTCATTATCTGTTAATCACTTAACAAGATTAAAGAAAAAGAAAAAGTTTTAAAGAATCTATTCAACCCCCCATCTAGATCTATTGTGTGCCCTTGGGAACTAACAGATTGTATCGTCGATTTGAGGTACCGAGTAATTGAAGCCATCTATGTTTTTCCTTTTTCGTTTTTTATTTTTTAGATCTGAGAATGCATGGATGTGCCAGTATTTGGTAAAGATCGAGTCGGTGTTAGGTAGAAATCGAGTCTTAGAAGTGATGATTTTTATTTATATGGAATATATTTTGTTTATTTTGATTGAATACGATATAGAAGCATTTTAAATTATATGGTAATGGTGAGAGTGTAATATTTAATTTTAGGAAGAAGACGAAGAACATGAGATGAAAGTATTTTTTTTGTATTGTATGATTTATTTAATGATTTTTGGCTGCAAATCTTGATTTTCAATGTTTTGCTAAAAGGAGTTTTGATCGATTTTTGACGGTGTTAGATTTTGTTGTTTTTGATTAGTATTAATGTATAATATAAAGTGGTTTGACAAACTTGTCCTTTCATTATATAATAATTGTGTAATCAAATATTAAAATATTCTTTTTTTAGTTACACATCAGTTGAACAATGGTTTACCTAAAGAGCTACGTCAGCAATTTTTGACGTGACAAACCCAATTAAATGAAAGTGAAAAAAATTTAATAGTTTAATCATCTAATTGACAAAATTGAAAGGTGAATCACCAAAGTAGAATATAATCCATAGTTTAAGATAATAATTTATATTTAAGCCTAATAATAATAACAATAATAATTAGTATTGTATAAGATAATTTTTATTTAGTTCCTTCTAAAACTCTGCTATTTAACTAAAAATAATTTTTTTAATATATATATTTAGAAGGAACAAGTTTTTCAAATACAAAAAATTTCTATAACATTAATTTATTTATTTTTTGCAAAATTGATATTTTTAAAATTAAAAATTTTAATATTTTGCTCAAAAATAACATAGAGTCCACCTCATGTGAAAGAGAAGGTTATTGAATTAATTTTTTCCCTTATGAACATATTAATTCTTTAATCTTGAACAGTAATTTATTCATAATAATAAAATATACTCTTTAATACTAAAAAATTCATCTAAAACAATTATTAGAATTCCCAAATGACCCACAATGTTGAACCAGCGGGTCATTTTTGCGGGTCAATTCCCGGTTTTAGTTTATTTGTACTGATTAGCATTCAAAACAACCTGGCGCGCGAGTTGTACATTCCCAATTATTCGCTTCTTCTATAACTTCACACTGAACTGCCCCCCCTTTCCCTCACAAAACCCTAATTCGATCGATCAATTCCTCTCCAAAACTTCCTCATTTCAAGCCCTAAGTACATCAATGCCAATTGAACTGACTCTCCAAATCTCCTCATTCTGAAACCAATTGAAAACCCTAAAATCCGTGTATAAAAACGATGGAAAATCAGAGGCAAATTGTCTGCGCGGAAAATGAAGAAATGGCAGATTTTTTGTGGAAGAAGAGGCAAGAAATGGCTGATTCCCTAAAAGGGATTTCGGAGAACATTGATTTGACTATACGCAAGGCGCACTCTAATATTTGTAATTCCAAAACCCATATCAAAACTCTGAAGGAATTTTCTCAAATAAAGTAAGTTGTTAGCTTGATCAAATTGCTCGTTTCTGAGAATTAGATAAAATTTACTGTATTTTGAGTTATTGTTTTGTTACCGTTTGTTAATGCAATGTTTTTGCGAAAGAAATGAGCTTTAAAATTAATACTTCTTATTTTGTATCAACAGGGTTTTCTATCTTTAGTAGAATATACGAAAACAATGGCATAATTAAAGTAATTTTATTAATTCTTTTTTTGGAGGGGTGATTGCCAAATAGCGGTGGTCAACTTAGTGTGTGCTTTTTGGGGTCTTTTCTTTTCTTTTTTCTTTTTTAGGGGTGGGGAGGGTGGTAGAATGTTTTTGTAACTTGTCAGAACATAAGGAGATATCTTCTGTGCTTTCATATGTATGGAGAGGTGGGGATAGTCATCTCAGCAATGATTCGTACATAATTTGCATCCTCTTATTCGTGGAAAATCTTTGGTTTGCTCGTGTTAGGGGTGTTGGAAAATGGATATTGAAGCTGATGCAAGGTTTTTTTAACACTGATTCTGCTGCCTCTGAAAGTGAGGATTTGACAAAAAAGGGTACATATATTTTCTTTGGCCTTTTGGTTTGATTTATTTTTGTGAAACTATGTACGAATGATTGTTCTCAACGTATATTTACTTTCACAAATTTAGGAAAGAAAAACAAGGGAACTAAGCGCTACATTCCTCAAAAGAATTCTGTGGCGTTTGCGTTATTGATTACACTCTACAGGTAGGTGGTTACTTATACCCTCATTCTCTTATTACTCCTTTTTATTTTTTTGGTTTACACTGTTAAGACTGTCAACTGATAGTATTGACGGATAAAACTTTTGCTGTTAGGGGGACTGCTAATGGGGATGAATTTATGCGCAAACAGGATCTAATTGATGCTGCAGATGCAAGTGGGCTTTCTCGTGCCCCAGTTATGTATGTTTTGACCCTATTATTTTATTTTAAATTTTAGATATTGTTATTGATCAGTTTTATGGTAGGCTGATGATTTGTATTATATATTAATTTTTTATGTTTTTTTTCTTGATCAATTTGACTGATTGGCTCAGTGTACTAAAAATCGGCCTAGGCGGCCGCCTAGGCGCTAAGCGGGGGTTTGGCGCCGTGCCTAAGGTCAAATCGGTGAAGAAAGCGCTCTAGCCAATTAGGCGGGACTTAGGTGGCCTAGGCGGGAAGGCGGCCTAGGCGGAGAATTTTTTTTAAATTACTACCAAAATCAGATCTTGATATATATATATATATATATATATATATTTTTAATGATTTACCATATTCTTAATCTTAATGCAAATTGTAGCATATCAAATCATAACAATAAGTGAACAAGACCAAGTCAAAATGGATAATTTTATTATAGTTGTAATTTTTTGAACTTGTACCAACTTCAAATTATATAAATGATGATACATTTGTAATATTTAGTTTAATTCAATATAATTCTTAAATTTATGTTTAGTTTCTTAAGTTTTAATATTGAATTGAATTCTTTAAATTTTAAATTTTATTATTTAATACCAATTTTGTTTATGAATAAAACTAATACGTTAAAGATATGTTAGTCATACTTAGTATATGGTATTTGTCATTTTTTTTAAGTCCTCAATTTTGAAAATTACACAAATAAAAATAATTTCATAATTAATAATATCAAATGTCTCATTCAATAAACTTCACACTAATTTTTAAAAATAACATTTATTTAAATTTTGAGAGAGAAGAAGTACGTATATAATTATATATATGAATATATCAAGATACTACTTACTAGTAAAACTAATTCTATAATTTAATTCATGCAATGAATATATATCTTACTACTTAAGTGCAATTATTACTAATTCTATAATTTAATTATTATCTTTATTATAGATTGTTTTACTTTATATTATTGTTTTGTTAGAATAATATAAGATAAAATATTAAAATTGTTTTAAAATAAAAAAATCTCGCCTAGGCCCCCTGGCCCACCCACCTCCCGCCTAGCGCCTTTTAGAACGTTGGATAGGCTGATGACATGATATGGTCACTTTATGTTCTTAGGCCAGAGAAGGCAAAAGGGAAACCTGGACAATTTGGAAGCTCACCTAGGGACTGGTACAGCGGATGGAGCTGCATGAAGACATTGATAACTAAAGGGCTGGTTGTGAAATCAAGCTGCCCTGCAAAGTATGTTTTTGTCATTTCAGCTTTTCCTGTAGTAAGTTTATAATTTTCTTGCTCATTTGCTAAATGTAATTTCTGGTTTCTATTTCTGTATGTCAGAGTTTGTTTCATTTAGCATTTCAATTCTTAGCTTGAAATCTAAGCTTTAAAACTATAAGGGACTTGTAAGGTGGATTTATAGTTGACCCTATATGATGGAAATCCATATAATTTATAAGAGCTGAAGCATATAGAGCTCCCCCCCGGTAGATACCAACTTTTGTGAACTACTAAATACTTTCAAATTAATTGAAATAGTCATTTTTTTCTTATGTGAGATCAAAGAATCATACGTCAACCAACCCAATCAAAACATTCTATGATAAATGAAGCTCTAAATGTTCGAAGACTCTTAATAGAGTCCAACATTTTTAAATACTCCCTCCGTTTCAAATATAGGATTTAAAGTTTGACTTTTTAAAGTCAATTTAAAATATTTTCAAATTCAATATTGATGTGATCCATTAAACTTTTGAATACAATCAATCTTGTTATTAGTAGTACTGTTTGTATAGTTTACAATTTTTATAATTATTTTGTCTAAAATTTTACAGTTTTCATAATTGTGTTGTCTAAAACTGAATGAATTCTTATCAATTTTGAAACTGAAAATATCTCAAATTGACTGCTAAATATTTTTGGAACAGAGGAGTATGTTTTTTTGGTAAATATATATTTTTTCTATACAAGTCTCCAAAGTAACTGTGTTTTAATATCTATTTTTTTTAAATAGTAATTAAACACTAATCTAATGTACTTAGTAAATATAAATCTAATAATAGTTAAACACTTTAATATAATATAGACTATATAGTTATTAACATAGCTAATAGTTATTACATTAGCTAATAGTAATTAAATACTTAATATACTATATTTTCTAAAGAAATCAAATAATAATTAAATACTATAAAAGAAATTTTATATGGATATTTTAATTTATATATTTAAACTTTTCTTTCGATTTAGAATTATTTACAACCACTTAATTAAATTAATTTTGAATGCAATTTTTTTATTTTTAGATAAAAGAAATAAATATACAAATGAACATTCACCCATGCATAAATAGAACTTTTTCTATACCTAAAAATCTTGATTTCCCTCCATACTTACAAGTATTTTGCAAGTATAGCAATGTATTCAAAACATTATATGCTTTTTTATTTTATCTATTTTTTAATATTTTATACCCAGACAACTTAATACTATGTTTTAGACTAATTGGCTTTTCATCTTGTTAGGTCTTTAGTTTTACAAGATATTACTATTAACTTAAGTCCTCCAACTTGCAAATGTTCCACCCATCAATGTCTTTCAGTACCATTATGTTTTATTTGCACACTATGAGGTACTTTGATTTGTCTCTCCACATGCAACTGGAGTAGCACATGCTGGGGAATGTTAAAGCATGGCATATATTGTTTGATCCATTCTCAAACAACGTAAGCTTTTATAGCAACTAATAACTTGACACCATGTGCGATAGATAATGTTTTTCCATTTCCAGTATCATGATATAATAATTATAGGTTGCTATATATATATATTTATATATTAAGGGGTAACTGAACGTGGTGTCAAGCTGTCCATATATGTATCTATCCAGCCATGCTTCCGAAATAGATATTGCATCATATAAATTTCACAGTTTTGAAAATTAAAACTTATCTCTTTTCTCATCTCTCAAGTTGCAGCGTTTTACATTTGCCGACTGCCTTTACCCCAATTCCAATAGAGAATAAAGAACATAGAAAAAAACAAGAAGACATGAAAAGTGGAATTTAAAAATCTGTTGTAGCTGCCACCAGTCACCATCATTCTCGCCAGAGTTCGTATAACTTCCCTCATTGCTATCTGACGAACAGTTATTCAGTGTAATTGCTTCCCCACGTATTGCACTTGAAAATAAGTTTCTATTACCATCACAATAGCTATTTACTTGGGTAGCAAACTACTAGGCAGACCATTTTTTGCTATCGGAGGAAACTGCAGCCATGGGCATAACACTTTGTATGTCAAAAAAGTTGAAAATAGCATGAAGAAACCCTAAAAGCCTTATGGAATAACGAAAAGACAAGTAATCTTCAAAAGAGATGGAACAATAAGAAAGGAACTCAACTATATTCTGAGATGTTTCAATTCATCCAAAGTACGAATTCTTTTGTTCTTTCAACTATATCACATTTTTCTTCTTAGTTATTTTCTGTAAAGCTTGAAATTGGATTCTAGGAAGAAGATAGTAGCCCTAAGGCTTTGATGTGAAGAAAGAAACTGATAATAGCCTACAAGTCTAATTGATTTTAGCAACAGATTTTGATTTATAAACATGAATATGGATGGTAATAATTTTGGAGAACATGAGTGTGGAAGACTAGAGGCACAAAATTCGGACATGTCTGTTTTCTTACCCCAACAATAATATAATTCTTCCTGACTTTAAAATTAAAGGTGCTATGGGGGCCTTTAGTAGTAACTTTGTCACTGATCTTTGTAGAGATTGAAGTGTTGCAGTTTTCTAAGTCTTCTTTTTGTCTTCTTTCACTAGTTGACTTATTGAGCCCCTGTTTTCTTGTATCCTCTCTTTCTATAAACGTATATATTTTTATCAAAAAAGGTGGTAAGCAGGCTTTCAGGCTGAAGTCATGGACTACAACTTCTCTATATTCCTGACAATGTCATAAACAATCCTCCAAATATTGTTAACAGATTAAGAAATTAAAAGGAGTAACAAATGTATTATAGCTAATTGGTATGTTATTTTGTGGTATGCCATTGCTGTAGTGCTTAAAAACTATTCCATGTTCATGTTATCTAAACAAATTCTTAATAATGTAAGTTGACATGCTGCTCTCAATTGAGATTCCTAATTTCTATTTTGAGTCAAGTTCACATCTTGGCCATATATGATAACTATACGTTTAGGTACATGCTGACTGAAGAAGGCAAAGAATCAGCACGCGAATGTCTTTCGAGATCTGGATTGGCCAAGTCCATTAATGGTTTACCTACCTTGGAAAGATCCTTGAATTTAGATCGAAGCCAGCAGACCGATCAGGAGTTTGCTTGTACTAATTCAGTGGAAGAAATGGCAGCACTAGATGTTGGTTCAAGTGCGCAGGAGAAATCAGTTTATGTTCCACCTGAATCTCTTGACAGGGTATGCTTCAAAATTTTCCAAGTATTATGAGCTGGAAATCGTTTTCAACTCTCCTAGTTTAGCATGCGATGGTAGTGAATTATCATCCCCTTTACTTAGGTACAAATGTTGATGATCTTGTTGCTAACTAACTTTCTTGTCTTTAGCATGCCATGGTAGTGTGTTTGTGTATCTTGTACTGTTCATTAAGCAGGAGCAGGAGTTTTGATGCTGCCAATTTTCTAAAGCTGTGTCATAGTTTGTATTGGGGTTAAGTACGCCTCAAATCAAACAATATCTACCTACAGATTACAGTGCATAACTTCTCTCACCATTTAAAATAACTACCTGATAACTCCTTCTCACTACTAAAAAGTTCTTGTCCCACTTACTCGAAATAACTATTTTTAACTACCAAAATTATGAAGAGTAAAGGGAATATTCTTACAAATTGTGTGTGCTCATGCGAGTCTGTGACTAGTATATATAATTGGCTTGTATTTGATTCTCCTCTCCCTCTCTCTCTCTCCATATATATATATATATATACACACACACACACACAAGCTTGATAGCCCGTGCAAGGCATGGGCTAGTTTGCAAAAAGCCGTAAACGCGTTTTTAACGGACAAAGGGAGTTAAAGATGGGAGCTTTTTTTTTTCTTCTTTTTTTTAATGTTCTAATCTGTTACAATAATTTATCCTAATCTGGGGGAAAGGGTTTAGGTGGGGGACATGATAACTTACTGTATTCATTGTCACCTTAAAGTTTAATATGATGACACTATTTGTATGTTTGTTATTCATTTTTTATTTTCTCTAATCACGTAAGAGACGTAGAGGCTAAAAAACTAAAAAGATAGTAACTTAAATAATACATGCATGTGTCTAGCAGCTGAGAAGAACATTAACAAAATTATATAGATCTATGCATATTATAATTCTATTCATTATTTTAATTAATTTTGGAACGGAGGGGATACTTAGTATTCCAGTATTATGAATCTCCTTAATTGATCCACTCCCCTTAAACTTAAAGCCACAGAGTTACATTCAAATATTAGACAGGTTCATGACCAAATATGGACCAAGCAGCATGTTATGTTGGTTGTTGGTATGAGAATAAGACATTGTAAGTCTTAGGTGGTGTTTGTTTGTGTCTGAATACCTCTTAATTTACCTATAGTAAATATTGTTTGGCAAATTTTTTTTGCCTTTTAATGCCTCTTAATCGTTAAGACAGAAACTCAAATCTTAACTATGAAGTGCTGCTTCTTAATAGTTTATTTAAAAGTTATGGACAAAAATAACCTCAATAAATATTGTACTCATTCAATTTCAAATTTTAAGATCATTGAAATAAATTTTTTAAATAACTTAGAAGGTTAAAATGGTAAAATAGTGTCATTAAGATGTTTTACATTTTTTAGTTATCAAACAGTTTTTTAGATTCAGATATTATTTCATTCAGATGATTTAAATTTATTAAGATGTATTAACTATTAAGATCTTAATTACTCGTTAGACACAATTGAACATGCTTACTGCTTAGTTGCTTCAAATTGGGCATAGATTATTGGGTTTGTGTTCTCAGATATATAGTACACAAATTGTTGTTAATAATTGAAATGTTGAAATCATACATCAATCTAATATAAAAATAATTGGAATATTGAAATCATACATCAATCTAATATAAAATCTTAACAGCCATAATGCATAGAAAAAGATCAAAATTCACCTCATAATAGTAACTTTCAGACCCGCATTCTTCAGCTCCCTCATTTCGTACTCCTCGGCCGCTACAGGACGAATATCAACTGCATTGGACACACTCAACCCATAATTCTCCAAAAGCTTCTCGACATCGCTCTCAATTCCCAACTACGAAAGCCCCATAGTCCTCCAAAAGCTTCTCGACATCGCTTTCAATTCCCAACTACGAAAGCCTTCTTTTGTGGCTGCCCCTCATGAGAATTATGAAGCAGAAATTCCATCAGACTTCCAATTATCTTGTGTACTCCTTGTTACTGCCAACTCCATCTGAAGCATCGAAATAGGCTTGTCCAGTGATCTGTTGGGCCTCCCAAAATTGACCCAAAAATTTAACCAAATAATCAAAACAAATCTCAATAAATTCACAAACATATTTCTGAACACACCCCAAAAGAACATCAAAACTACAACACAAAGGACTCAGAACTCACTGTATTGCTTCATGGGTTTTGTGAACTTCCCCCACCACATCCTTATTTTCTTCTAATTTCTAATACATGAAACAATCAAAGATTCAGCATTTATACTTATTAGTACACAAACCCAGATAAAAATAAAAATAAAAAAATGAACTTTGACTTAAAATATGAGTAGGCCTAGCTCATAAAAATTAAGTTTTGATAATAAAAATTGTGTCTTTTACGCACACTTTCTTCTTAGTATCGTAGTACTGATTTGCAACTCTTGTTCACTTCTTTGCCTTGACATGAGTTGACCGTTTGATTCTGGCAGAGCCACAATCTGTAACCCAGATCAAAATCACAATTAGACCCAAAAATCATAGCTTTATTATAAAATATATGAATAAATTAAAGCTAAACCCAGAAACAGATCACAGAAAACAATAGACCCAAAACCCAAAATGTAAGAATAAATTATAAAAAAAATCAAGAGTCAGTAACAGATTGTTCGATTTGGATCCCTGTTGATGATGCGGAGGCTGGTAGTGCTGTTGTTGTTGCAACGACTGCTGATGTAGGTGATGTTGATGGTACGATCGCCTCCGCCGAGCAACTGTTGTTGGGTCTGTTGTTCGGAAGTACTGCTCAAGAGATGAAGAGATGAGATTTATAGAGGAGGAGATGAAGAGATGGGTAGATGATTGGGCAATTAAAAAATCCCTTGTATCCTCTCAAATAACGCGGCAGAGCAAACTCACTAACCATCCGAGACAACTTACTGATTTTTCCAATTGGAAGGATCGCTTTACGGATATATTGTATGTAGGGGTTGATATATATATATATATATATATATATATATATATTTGTACATATATCCATAAACTAGTTATGTTAAAATAGTTCAACTAACATATTGCTATTGTTATGTGGTTTTAACCTTTTACTTTACTAACCATCAATCAGATGTACAAGTATTGTGTTTCTCTTGCAGTTTTGTTATGTTTATTGATTTGCTTTCCTTTGTTTTTTAAAGTAATAAGACTGTATTTTAAAAACTTTCTTGTGATAAAGTTATTAAGAATAATGGTTGAAATCAAGAGAGTAGTTTCAAAAAAGGCCCACACTGAGCTTACCAAGATTGTTGGAATGAGTTGATTGCTTTACTATGTTTAATTTTGACTGGTTTTCGGTTTTTATTTCTTACTCTTCAAATTTTCCACATGGGTGGTCCATTATTTGCATGGAATATAGGCTTTGGATGGATGATCGAATGGTCAAAGGTGACAGGGGGAGTGAAGGTTGGGTCCTTGAAGCTTTTCCTGGCTCTTTTGGGCGTTCATTGTTTCCTGGTCCTACTTTGGGTTTTATTATAACAGTTGTAGAATCTTTCATAGTAAGCCTAACTCCTGTAACTTGATATTCTGATCAGGTAAGCTGACGACAGAGTCATATCAAGTAAAGCGCACACGTTAAGGAAAGTAATGTGTGCAATTAGCTCTGACGCAGATGAAACAAACTGAAGAAGAAACAGAGGAAGATCAGGACGGAAAAGAGAGATTGAGAGAAGTACTCAGTTTAGTGGAGAAAGGGTTGTTACAGAAGAGAGACAGAGAAGTTATCTTAGAGAGAGAATAGTGTTATAGAAGAGACAGAGAACATAGTGGGCTGTATTCCTCTAAAGTTCTTAGGAGTTCCATTAATTTCTTCTAAGCTTTCTCAAGTGGACTGTATTCCTCTAATCCATAAAATCATCTCCAAAGTCAGCTCTTGGACTGTTTTCTCCTTAGCTTATAGTGGAAGGCTGCAGCTCATCAAATCTATTCTTTTTGCTATACAATCGTTCTGGTCTGCCCACTTTACTCTCCCTAAAGCTGTCATTCATGAAATTCAGCAAATTCTCTGTAGATTCTTATGGAAAGGCCCCTCTCTTGCCAAATTTGGAGCCAAAGTTGCTTGGAATCGCTTTGCCTTATAATGAAGGAGGTCTTGGAATAAAGCACATTGAATATTGGAATAAGGCTCATATCTTGCAACACTTATGGACATAGTTGTCACGGCGCCACGGCGAGTCATGGCGGTAGCCGACTGCCTGGACGCCTAGGCGACAAGGCGACCGCCATGGCGTCCGTACGGCGACAAGTCGTTTACAATGTACAATTTATATATTATTTATTTTACATAACTATATTAGCAATAAAATTTCATATACATTAAAACTCAAAACATAACACTATGGAATAACATTAAATATATTTTTAAATCTCATTGATAGTGTTATATAATATATATATAGTGTATTATTAAATTAATAATTAAGTGTATATAGTATTTATTTTCAAATTATTTCATGCAACTATACTACATATTAAATATATTTATTTTTTAAAATTAAAATATACATATTTAATTAAATATTATATTTTATTTAAAATATTATATATAGTTAATAGTTAAGTGTATATAATATTTATGCAATGACAATATCATAGTTTTTTTAATGTATTTATTTCATTATCATTAAAATTATTTTTTAGTATTTATTTTATTTTTATTATTTTTGTTTATTTAAATATATGTATATAATATTATTTTATTTTATCTTATTTTTTATGGTATCATAATTATTTAATTAATAACTATAGAAATTTATATAAATTTAATTATTTTAAACATATTATTTGTTGTTTATTTAAATATATATTAATTTCTTTTTAATATATATGATATATATTAAATATAATATTTTTTATTTTTATTTATTTTATTATATATATATATATAAATAAATTTATACGTATATAAATATATATATAAATTTTTATACATATATATAATATTTATATTATATATAGAGATTAGAGACAGACCCAGCAGCAAAGCTTGTTCCAGCGAAGTCGAGCAGACGAGCGAGAAGAAGTCGAGCGACGAGCAGTCGCGACTCGCGAGGGTTCGCGATGAGGTCGGAGCAGTCGGAGAAGAAGGTCGTGAGGGTTCGCGATGAGGTCGCGAGGTCCGAGCAGTCGGAGAAGGTCGCGAGGGTTCGCGATGAGATCGCGAGGTCGGAGAAGAAGGTCGCGCGATGAGGTTGGAGAAGCTGTCGAAGCAATCGCGAGGTCGGAGCAGTCGCGCGATGAGGTCGGAGAAGCCGTCGAAGCTGTTGAAGGTCGCCTTAGCGACTATGTCCCAAGTCGAGCCTCGCCTTGTAAATTTCCCAACGCCTGGACGCCTTGGCGTCGCCTAGGCGACGCCTTGACAACTATGCTTATGGAATGTCATTCAATTCAAGCCCACATCTTTCTGGGCAATTTGGATTAGGAAAACAGTTCTCAAAGGCAAATGTTTTTGGCAAGTTCCTATCCCCCCAACTGCTTATGGATTTGGAAGAAAGTTCTCAAGCTTAGAGACATTGCAAAGAAACATATCTCCTATTTTGTAGGCAATGGTGCTGGCATTAGCCTATAGTTTGACCCTTGCGATCTTGGAATTCGCAACATTCACTCTCATGATCCCCCTGTCATTCACTCTGGCTCGGGAGCCAGTTGTCTCGGCCTTAGAGATTCCTAAGCCCAACCGTGCGGCCTTAGACAACTATCACCCTTTTTAGTTGCTAAGTAAGCCTTACGCCAAGTAAACACCAAGAGAACTTGAAAGGAAGAATGGAAATAAGAAAGCTTTATTAAACAAGAGAGCTTTACAAGTATGCTAGGAGAATACTTTTTCTTTCGATAGATGGACAAATGAGACCGTCCTCCTATTTATAGGCCTCAACCTCCTTAAGGGAATGTTCTAGAAACTAATATTTTAATCCTAGTCCTAGAAAGATCTAGATAGAACATTCTAGATATGTACAAGTTATACACCTTTCTACCAAAGTTTAGAAGATTCTAGGAAAGTATAGAATATACAAGAAAAGTGTAGAAAAGTGTGGAATATTCTTGAGGTTTCCCTACACAGAGCTCCAATACTGCATTAAACTTTTAATCTGTGTCTGTTTTGGGTAGAACCTCGGTCCAAATTAAACGGGACGTGACACAGTGTCACTGTGCAACATATTATAGTTAACAATGCCTGGTGCCTGCCTACTTCTCGTCATCAAGCCGTTGCTCAATTTAGAAACCAGTTTGACTACTTTAGACCTTTTGACACTCGAGCACAAGATAAACTTCTGTGGGACAACTCCTTTTATCTTGTCCTAAAGGTCTATCACATTTGGAACTCTATTAGACAGAGGCATGCCAAAGTGGTTTGGCATAAAAATGACTGGCACAAACTTCATGTTCCTCGTTTCTCCTTCATAACATGGTTAGCTTTCCATAAACGTCTGCACACTGCAGATGCCCTTATCAATTTTGGGATCCGGTTAATACTCAATGCCAACTGTCTTCAGGAGTCTTAGTCTTTGAACCACTTATTTTTTCAATGCCCTTATGCATATGTAGTTCTCAATCGTATGTCTCTCATGGTGGCTGGTTTAATTCTCCGAACCTTCTGGAGTCTTATCTCTCAGTTGATAAGAGCACACAATGGTTTGAAGATAACAAAGCAAATCAGGAGCTTATGCTTAAATATTTGCACCTATAGAGTTTGGCAGGAAAGGAACACTAGATTTCATGACCATGTCACAGTTCCTCATATTGTCATTGCCAAAGATATCTTGCAAATGATCAAATGCAGATTAAATTCCTCTACACTATTCCAAAAATCAGTCTCTCAACACTCATTTCTCCACATTTGGAAATTGTAAATGTCCTCATTCTATTATAGCATGACCATCATTGTGGTATGCCTCCATGATGTATTAGCTATAATGCTTCTGGGTTATGCCCGTTTGCACCTGTAATCATTTTCATTCTATGCATTTTTAAAACTTAGCAAAAAAAAAAAGTTCTAGAGAATAAAGAGAGAAAGGGGTGTTAGAGAATAGAAAGATGAAGTGGTGTTAGCAAATATAGAGAGAAATATGTTGAGAGTGTACCTTGTTACTTTACTTCAACTGATATTTTTGTGGAGTAGCCAGTTTAGTTAATGACTCATATGAAGGAGAGTATATAACCAATTAGCCATTCTATGAGAATTAACTGATTTCTTTTGCAAAAGAAGCCCCGATCAAAACAACAGGGTTTTCTCTCTGGAAAAAGAGAAAACCGGCAGCCGAAGATGGTTGGTGTTAAAAAGGCCATAACTGACCAGTCTGGTTTCAGTTTCTTCAGTTGATTGTACAACCTAATTTTCACATTTTAGTTTTTATTGTTTGAGTGCTATGAATAGTTTGTTTATATATAGATGCATTGATTATGTATATGTTGTCCTTGAATTATATAAGCATCTGAAAGTTTTGTTCCTTTATTCTTTTAGTTTTTGCGCATGGGTTATTCCAAGGAACACATTCTATTTGCTTACTCTGATGTATCAAAATCTTTGCCGCACAAGGAGATGTCTTCACTCTGGCCAGCTGTTTTATGTCGTCTTAGAGAAACTGAGGTTTATGGTTCGTGTTTGGAGTCCCAAAATACCTTGAGGGAGGATCCTCCTGCATTGTCAACTATTTACAAACCTAGAGTTGGTAATAATCATTTTCTGAATGCTTGTGGATGAAAGAATTTAGGTATTGACGTATTGTAACTATGTTTTGATGAATACTTTTTCAATGTCCAGGTCATGTAGATCTGACTACAAGTGAAAATAGACTGATGATTTCTGCTAATGATGGTGCATCATATATCATGAAGTCTCGAAATCTCACTAATTCTTCACAAATAGATTTTTCCATGAGAGCTTGCTCATCATCTGTAAGTGTGCCGTGTGCAGTGTTAAATTTGTTTGATGACAATGACTAGCACAGGAGGCCTCTTTACAAAATGTATTATACATTCAACTTTAATACTGAAACTTGTTGTGGTTGAATATGTCTTATGTATGAGTGTTAGTTTCCTTGTGGAATTTCTTATGAGTGCTCCACATGTTAGCATAGCTTGGCGATGGTATATACTCCTTTCCTCCAAAGGATGTGAAAAGTACACTTGTGAAAAGTACACTTTCACACAAATTAAGAAAAGTAAAGTAGAGTAGAGATTATAACTTATGTTAAAATTTACCCATAGTGGACCCCATGAAAGTACACAAATAACATTTCTCTTTTAGAACTAGTGGACCCTACTTCATATACCTTTGAGGGTGAACTATTCTTTATGTATATTTTGTACTCTCCCAGTCCCATAAATATTTCAACACGGCTTTTAGGAAAATGTTAATCTCTTATATTTCCTAATTGACCCCTATGAAATGATGGTTGACAGGTTGAGAATGCTCCATATGAACCACACAAGTTTTAGTTAATGGTGGGATCCACTATATATTCAAATGATAAAAGTGACATGACTATTGGTAAATTAGTTATATAACTTCACAAAGGTTGCCCAAAAAAGAAGTCTTGCAATTTTTATGGGACTTCTTAAAAAGGAATGTGTTTTATTATCTATGGGACGGAGGGAGTATTTGATTTATGTACTTTATACATCCTTTGAAGGAAAAAATATTTTGAAATTATTGACATCCTTTGGGGGACAGAGGGAGTGATAGAGTAGCATATTATCTTTAATTTTTTTTGTAGATCATTTTGTCCTGATCCTGATCCTGATCCATTCTAAAACAATGTATAGGAACACAAAGACCTTATTACTTTCTTAGCTCAAAGTTTTCTATTCTATTTTTTGGAGTAAAATCTTTGTATTTTAAGAGATGAAGTGGTTCCTTAATAAATTAATTGTTTTTCTTCTTCTTGATGCCATAGGATAACCGAGTGCATAAACAACATAAATATGGATTGGAAGCTATATCAAATGTTTTAACAATGCCGCCTTTGGCCTTTGGAGAGAGCTTTGAGGATGCTTATGACGTAATTTTGATTTTGGATGATCGTGAGAAATTCACCACTCAGGGGTGAGTAAGTTCTGGTTAGGTAAAATGTGCTTCTTGAAATTGAAGGCTTTTCATTTGTGGCAGTCTGTCTAGACATCGTTCTGATATCAAATTATTATATTTGATTCAGACTTCTATTATCAGATTAGCGTAGGAAATTGAATGTGTCACCTTCTAATGATAGCATTAGTGCAAAGTAGCACATTTTTTTCCTGAACCATTGGTAGATGAGAATCTATACTTCCATGAAATATTTCACTATTTTTGTTTTTGTTTGTCCCAATTTAATTCCTAGCTCATCAATGTTGTTTATGATTTTCTGTTTCAAAGTTGAAGAAACTTATAGGAATTTCCACATTTACTTGCATGGTTATTGTCTTTGCGTTCTACTTTTGGACTAATTGTGTTTCCTAATCTTATATGAATTTCTTTTTCCTTTTGTTACAAATCTTACATAAAGGTCTTAAGTGCACAAGAATTAATTTATTAAGCAAATGGCTGAAAATAGGAGTGATGTAATTCTATATAAATTAACTTATTAAAAAAAAAACCTTGATGAATTCCTTCACATGAATAGAATTGTGTGTTTAATGAGGATTTGAGATTGTAATGTTTGATGTGGCCTTATCTTTGCAAGGTTGATTCTTAAAGATTATAAGAGTGACTCTTATATAATTCATTCCTCTTCTTTGTATCAGACATTGGCCACTTTAATTCTTTCATCCATCAGAAGTTCAATTCTATGGACAATAAACCATTGAATAACCATGGTTACTGCTTGAGAGATTCCCTTCTTATGGTTACGGTAGTGTTTGCACCCTCTAGAAGAGACCTATGTCAAAAAATTTCTCTCCATTTTAGAAATGTAAGATGGAATCATGGAAGTTTACCTTTCAAATTTTTCTGTGGATTTTCTTTCTTGTTGTATTATTGTGTTTAACTGCTATATGGACTTTTCTTTACTTAAATTATGGCCATTATATAATATTGATGATCATTACTTTGATAGAATATTTATTGCATGCTTTGTTGTTTCCAGGCCGAAGTCTAGGAAAATTATTGAGCACATTTGTACGCAATTTAAAATTCAAATAGAGGTATGCTATATTAATTGTGTCTAAAGCCTATATAGAATGGTCTTATTTTTAACACAATTCTTTTTTGTCGTGTTATTGCCATTTTATATCACCATAACTGATTGATGCGTCCAGTATATTAACATCATCTAAGGCTTTTGTTACTTGATGGCAGCGGTACTACCATTTGTAATATTAGTCTATATTAAATATACACAAACTGAAGAGAATTTTTTTTCTTTGGTTTGCACATGGGAAGTATAACGAAGCTTTTGGCGCAAACACATGAAAATATCAAAATACTTTAAATTGTGAAATAATTAATTTTTATTCCTTTTTATCTGTAAAATTATTGCTTTCATACCTTCCTATTTATTTAGTATGCTCAGTTATGACTTACATATTTCAACTACTATAGGTTAGGCGGTTGCCTGTTGGAGATGCCATCTGGATAGCACTGCATAAACGTTTTGGTACTGAGTATGTTCTTGATTTTATTGTTGAGAGGAAGAAAGTTGATGATTTACGGAGCTCAATCAGGGATAATCGCTATAAAGATCAAAAAGTCCGGCTATTGGTATTGATTCTGATTGGACTGAACATTTTTCATTAACTTCAATGAAGTCTACTGTTTGTGACTGAAGTGTTATTTCTTGGCACTTGCATAGGTTTTGTAGGTAGATTTGTTTAAAATCATCAACACTTCACTTTTATAAAATCTGTGCCTGATTTCTTGAGTACAATACTTCATTTAGAAGGTTCACCCTTCATCCCCAACACTCTTAAAAATCTGTAGCAGAAACGTTTCATTCTAAAAACCGCTTAGATCCTCAGATAAGAAGAATAGTTTCATCAGCAAAATGCAGGTGAGACGCTATAAGCTCATCCCTTCCTACCGGACACCCAAGTATGGAACTTGCCTATAGACTTCCTAAGCGTCCTACTTAGAGCATCAACTTCAAAAGTGAAAAAGAAAAGGAGACGGGATTCCTTGCCGCAACCCCCGTAAAACCGTAAACCAAGACAACAGGATTTCCACTAACGATAACGTAAAGATGAGAAGAATACATAATAAATTGGAAATGAAGAATCCAACCCCAGTCGCATCACATAACGTGTAGAGGGTCTCAGCAGTATTTTGATATTTTCTTCGTTGGAGGCTTTATATCCAAAGTTTGATCATGAATTTTTGTTTTTGGAATGTTTGAAAAGATATATCCAAATTGGAAGGTTGTTGGCGATTAGTTAAAGAACGGCTTTGTTTTTCTTTCGTCTAGTGGTATTACTATTTCCAGAGTACATTTTGTTCCTAGATCTTTTTTGAGACCTGGCCGTAGACTTGTGATGGAGATGCTCTTTTGGGCCTGCCCAAATTCATCAGTAATATATGCTTTTAATATGTGGGTGTTCCCCCTTACTGGCACTTTTTATCTACGACAACTTATCAAAAAGCTAAATAAACAAAGTCAGACTCTTAATTTTTTTTGGTTAATTTCTGGAAAGTTCATTAATTTGGTGTGCAGTTCTCATGGAAGTTGAGGTTCAGAACATATATTGTATTTCTGATGGTTGTTTCCCTTTAACTTGGACCTCCTTTTAAATGTTATATTATTATTCTGTATCAGCTTACCAATTACCAGTGCTTTTGAATATCTTATCCTCGTGTTTCTGACCGTCTTCTTTATATTTTCTATATTTTTTGGGGCTTTACTTGATCCTTTCAAGAAATGTGGACTCAAGAAGATGATTTACGTTGTTGAAGGTGATTTGAATGCTTCTGATGCTGCTGAAAGCATCAAAACAGCGTAAGGAAGTTTCTTTGAAACTTTTATGGACCTGTTGCTCTTGGTTACTTCAAATTATTGACACTTTGATTATTAAGAAAGATATTGTCAACTGATTAACTATTGCAAGTGACATATTATGTTTTGCATATTACAACTGTGGTTGTCATCAAAGTCATCATCAAACATCTATACATCAATTTAATTATTTAGCAAAAATAAAAAAAAAAAAAATACATCAATTTAACTCTACGGAGCAGAAGCATGGACAAAGACAGATATATCCGTACAATAATTCAGGAAATAGTAGGACGAATACACACAGATACAGAAATATACTATATTAGATTCCTAGAAAGTTAATAGATATTTGATTTTTTAATAACAGTTTAGCAAGTAAATCTAAATGAAGTAAAATTTTATTTTATGAAAGTATAATCAATAATCATTGATATAATTTGCAAGGAATATGTGTATGCATATGAATTCAAGTATTCAGATATTTAAATGATGAGTACTTAATATGTGATTCACCCACAAGTCTGCAAGTAAATAAAAAACTTTCTACTTCCCTGCTACTATTATTAGTTTCATTCCTATCTTTGCTACCATAAAACATCTTTTTTGTTTATTATTACAGTTAAATACTTCTTTAGCATTAATAAAAAGTTTTACCTCAGGTTCTTTTTGGGCACATTGATCAACATTTTGAATAACTTGATATATAAAATAGCTGTTCACCATGTGTTCAAGATTGTTAGCAATGTCTGTCTGAAACAGGTCTGACACAGATTTGTTGACCTAGTAGAATTTTCTTTGGTTCCTAGGTTTCATTTCTGGTTCGACCTTATTATGCATTAGTTGTGATGTATGCATTCTTGTACAATCTGTTAGAACTTATATCACTTGATTTAGTAAGCATTCATTCAATTTCAAGTTTTGATGGACCTTTTTTTATCCCTTGCGCTGTTTCAGTTCTAAATTCTCTCCTAGATCAAACATGGTTTGTTGTCAATTCATATATGGTCTATTATTCTATCTGAATTTTTGCTTATGTTCTTCAGTGAGTGTTTCTTTTCATTTCAGTAAGCTTATTATAGATTGGCAATGACATTCAATTTTTTGCAGTTGTTTCACAACAGAGATTTTGGAGGGATTTGATGTACAGAGAACGAGTGGCTTGGCAGATACACTCAGGAACTATGGTTATCTTACTCAAGCAATAATCCAGTACTACAGTTCTGTAAATATTGAGGACAAAATGAATAACCCTGACATCTGTCCTCCTTTCAATGAGTTTATCAAAAGGTGCCAAGATTTGGATAAGATGACAATTAGTGATGTATTCGCCACACAACTCATGCAGGTATCAACAGTTGTGGACTGGTCAAATCTTTTCTTTTCAATATTGCAATATTAACAGCATTTATCTTCCCCATATGGTTGGATCAACTTCTAATGGATGATGGTTTCTCATGCATCAGCTAAAATTATGTGTCTAAATATGCTTATTAGATCTACACAAATAGAATATTGAAAGCTGTAATATTGACCTTGCATGCTTCTTCCTCGAGCCCTTTTAGAAGATTTCTTGTACCTCTACTGTTAGTAGTCACAATTATAATTATTAGGCCATTCAAATGGCTGGATTATTCAAGAATCTGTGATAAGCGGGTTACATCATTTATAATATTATTTCGAGTAAAATTCAAAAAACCACCCGTGGTCTACCCAAATTCTTGAGTCACCACCCATGGTTCGGAAACTATTGATTTAACACTTGTGGTTTGATATCAAGCATCAAGTTACCTCATTTCCATCTAATTTGACGGCAAGTGGACTCCACTCGCTAAAGAGAGAGTGAAATGCTATTCAACAATATTAATGAATGTTTCAATGACAATAATACCCTCAAATCTCGCTTAAATTTAATAAAGCATACCCCTCATTATCCTTCACAAGATTGAAACTGAAATTGAACTCCATAATCGTTCTTCATGAGCATTTTTTAATATATATATATATATATATATATATATATATATATATATATATATATAATGCTATCTCACTATATATAAACCTAAATCAAATTAAATAGAGCCCCCAATCCTAAAATTAAAACTCGCCCAGAAAACAAAACTTGACCTTTAATATTGGAGCGCCTAATAAGACTTTCAAAGCCAGGAAGAGAGCTGTGTGGCCTTGATTCTCACTTACTTGGACAGTCCTAGAAAGCAAAACCAAACTCTTGATTCAAAATTAATCTCCTCCAATCCACCACCACTTCACCCCTTTGTATAGATCAACCCACCAAACTCTCATAGATCAAACCTCACCAAAACCAGCCGGTAGATCAAAATCTCCAATATTTCCGACCGGCAAGAGGAATAAAAGAAAGGAGATCTAGAAGAAGAAACTGGTGCACAAAATCTCCCATCATATTGCTGGCTTGGGTATGTAAAAGAAGTTTGGCCCTCTCAATTGACCAATTGGGGCAACAGAAGAAGGAATGTTTTTTAAAAACGAAGCAGGAAGCTTTTTTTTTTTTTAGAACGAAGAGGATATCTGGGTCTTTCTTTCTTTCATTTTTTGGAAATGTTTATCTAGTTTTAAAATAAAATTTACTTTTCATTTTTGAAGTACTCCTCGTTTAAGTTTAAATATATGATTAGTTATAGTCTAATATTATTCAATTTTACTATTAATGTTAGTTACATTAATTAAATTATTAATGTTATTTTAATTGAATTAAAAATATTTTTTTAAATTTACATATTATTTGTTTTTCAACTTACATATTATTTGTTTCAACTTAATTATCTTAACTATAATTCATTTAATAATTTATATTTTTTTTTGAATTTGAGGTGTTGAAAAGAAAAAAAATGGAGATAAAGATATTTAGGGAAAATGAAGTATGAAGGGCAGAATAGTCTTTAACTACAAAAAACTAACGGTGTTAGTCAAAAATCGTTAGTAGGTGCCGTTGTGAGAATGAATATGAAACCATCGGTGGTAAATCGATAGTTTCCGAACCATAGGTGATGACTCAAGAATTTGGCTAAACCACAAGTGGTTTTTTGAATTTTACTCATTTCAATGGTGATGAAGTACTATATTTTGGAAATTTTATAAATGCAGGTCCCGCAGGTGACAGAGGAGGTTGCTATTGCAGTTCTGGATTTGTACCCGACACTATTGTCTCTTGTTCGTGCATACCGTCTTCTTGTGAGTTTTCTCTTTTGTGTTTTATTTTGTTGCAGCTATCTTTTAATCAATGGGGATTAAGGTAACTAGCAAGTACATGCAAGTAGTGTTGACAATATTTATTTAATACTAAATATTTTTTCAGCTTCTTAAATTCAACCTCTGGTTTTCACTCCTTGGATAATGTTTTAATACTCGGGAATCTTTCCTTTTGTTTTTTTTTTCACTTACTGAGTTAGCGTTGAGTACGCCATTTTCCTCTACCATCTTATATTATGAAGGCCAAGGTTTCTTGGAAAATTTGGTCTTGTGGTTTTTGAGCCTTCGGCTTAACACTAATAACGTGCACGTAGGCTTTACAAATCTGTATCTCCAGAGGTGTGTCAATTGTCGTGTGTACACAGGAAGGTGAACCTCATTCTCATCTGTTTGTTCACTTTCCGATGTCTTGTTTGTTGAGGTGTTTTTTATCTGCTATTTAACCTGTGTTTGCTGGTTTTTAATTATAATAGTAGTGAGCCCCCACACTTAGTATTTTCTTTCGGAAAATTGCCTTACTCAAACGACTTTTTATTGAAGGTACATGATGAAAGGGTGAACTGCCAAGTAGGATGAACCTAATCAACAATTTTTTAAGCTCTTAGAATAGGTAATAAAGATCCTTTTCGGAAAACTTTGGCTGAATTAAACCCTAAGCATTAACAGGTGGTGTGGCTAGTTTACAAGATTAATTGGCTAATCCACTCTGAAAATGTATTTTTTAATTTATTTTCAAAAGTAGAAAGAAAATAAGATTTTATTAGAATAGATAGAGTACAACTTAATAATAGGAGGATGCGAAATCCTCCATAAAAAGCCTTATAACACTGTTCGTGGTCTGGTTTTATGACCTAATAGAAAATTAAGAAAAATAATTGTCTACGATAATGGTATACCAGATTGGATCAAACTAGATTTTCTTTTCTAGTTTAAAAGACTAAAATGCATCTGTGAGACAGAATTCTCCTTTTTTAGTATGATATGATTACAAAGGACTAGGGGTTTAGATGAGCTGAGTTGACTCCAGTATTTGGTAATCAAGCTATTCACACTGTCTTGGTCAGTTTACAAGAAGTTTTATTTTGATATATATATATATATAACATCTCAAACCTGAATGAGTTCCTAACCCCTTCGCGCAGGAGCCGAGTTCGACTGTTCGAGTAGTTTGGTTCTTTACGTCGAGTAGAGTTGTTGGTTGTTTTTACATGGCCTCTAGTTACTCAATAACTTATCAAATGGGTTCGAGCTAAGCTCAAATATTTTACTAGTTTTAAGATGTGGCTAAGTTTTGTTTTATTACACAAGTTAATCTCAAATATGCATTACTTGAGCAAAGAGTAACTGAAGGCTGCATTTTTTGGCAATCCATTTACTGTATTCCTTGGGTTAGTTAGATTGACTACGCTTCTGTGCCACATAGTTCAACATGCAGAAAATCTAAAATTACAAGAATACAACAAAGCAATTTATGTCAAGAAGCTCTTGAAGTAATGACGTAATTGTCCAAAAAACCATTCGTGAACTTGTGTTTTATGCTGCAAATGAACTTCTTAGTGCTGGCAGGGACATTTACTGCCAACACAGCCATGACATCTATACTTATAGACCCAGTTAGTGAAGGAACCAGACTAGTCATTTTAAGGTTTGGGTTTGGAGTGTCATCAACTTTGTCCTAAAGAAAATATGAATTGAACAGCTTAATGCTGAAATTTTAAGTAATATATTGTTGTGCTGCTCTCTTTATGTCGTGCAAGTGTTTGTTGGTATAAATGGTATTATGGTACTCTGTATGTTATAATAATGCTCAGGAATTAACTTAGAAATAAATGGTTTCATTGTCAACTTAAATTGTCATTCTGCTGGAGATCGGAGTCGGAGTCGGAGTCGTAGATGTCTAGACGTAGAGGTAGAGGGAGAGGCTGTTCATCTGGTTCGGTCGGTTAGGTAAAAATGAGTAAATACTGTACCATACCGGTTATACACAATATATATATATATATATATATATACACACATACATATATATAGGTAAGATATTCGTTTGGTTTAATGATTTCTTACTTTCTGGTAGTGTTTTCTTCTTGGGATGTGGCTGACACTTTAAAGAACTATACTACTAATAATATTAGTGAAACATTGGCATTTATTGTACTACCGGTGACATTGAAAATTTTTCACAGATTATACTCTATGAAGTTACTTTCCATCCAGCAATCAGGACATAAATATTTTCCTTCTCTCTTTCATTTTCTTCTTCGAGTAAATTAAGAATTATATAAGACTGAATAATTGCAACCACTATTTATGACATGACTTGGATTTGCCAGCTTGATGGGAATTGGATATATCTGTCTAAGAATTTTTTTACTAGGAAAAAAACAAGAAAATAAAGTACGACCAAAGTAATTATGCCCAGGATGGCATACTGACTGAGCAAGTTAGCTTGGATTGCTTTTCTACCTCATCATATATTAATCTTCCTTATGTATACTGGGTAGCACAATGTGTGTATACTGGTAGCATTGCTGAGCCATATCGTTGCTAGTTCATCAAAATTCTAAAGTAACCAACTCATAAAATATCTTGTTTGAACTATAACAGTATGTTGGTAAAAAGGAAAAAAAAAGAAAAAAAGGAAGAATCGAAATTGAACAAGTATCTACTGGCACAATATCTATACTAGAATGATATATACTATTTGCATATATAGTGGTCCGGTTTTTTGGGTACTATTATTTTTTTCTTCTTATTTAAAATTATTTTTTTGTATCATAAAATATTCGTACGAGTTTATTTCTGTTACTAACTCCAACTGTTGTCATTTCTTAACTCTTGGTGATTCCAATTTGTTTTGAAAGGATGGAGACATTTCTGCACAAGAAGAGATGCTAAAGAAGCAAAGTAACAACTTAATCAATGGAGTTGCTAGTAGAAATATCTTCCAACTAATTTGGGGAGGTTGATTTCATCTACTTGATGATGGAAATCAATATCTCATCCATCCAGGTCGACGCCAAGAACACAAAGATCATTTGGGTATGTTGTATGTTGCTCATTTGTGTTATACCGTGTTCTTGTACATTACTAATTGGTGTTTTCCATTTTCTTTTCTTGTACTTTGTCCCTCCCACAATATGAGAGGAAATGAGACCTTGGATTTTAGGGTAAAGAAAAGATGTGTGGGTATGATAGTTGGAGTTAAAAAGAGAGGAAAGAAATAAGAGTCCTGTTATGTAATGTGATGGATTTGTGCTGAATTACTAGTGCAAAACATCATTCACAATATTTATTATTTTCCAAGGAAATAATTATAGTTTCTAGAAAGGTTATCACTAATATTTATTTATGTAATAGACAACCAAAAAGTTGATGTAAGCTTTCACAATATATATTATTTGTCAAGAAATAATTAGTTTGTTGCCATTGCTAAACAAAGTTGTTTAGTAGTTTGTCGGGTGTACTTCCAGCATCAGGTGTTTTGGGCTCGCAGTATAACATGGTGATGCGAGAAGTGCACCTCCACAAAGGTTTGTTGCACGGTAGGTAGGTTACAAATCTTTTTCACTTGTACCTGAACCTGAAGATATTTACTATGATAGTTTCATCAAGAAGTAACAACTAATTTCCTGTTTCTCAACATAATGTATAATATAGTGATATATATTTAATACTTCCTCCCTTTCAACATACAATATTAATTAATTTAAAACATTTTTGAATTTAAAATTAATATAAATTTATTTAATTTTAATTAATGTAATTATAAACATTGTAGGCTATCTAGAAAGTTCTTTTTTACTAATTTTAAGATTTATACTTGAGAATTGATATTTTCTTACATAAATTTAATAGTTTTACAAGTTTTTTAGAATAGTAAGTGGGGTCTACCTCGTATGAGAGATGATTTTATGAAACTATTAAATTTATTTGTAAAAATATTAATTTTCTTTATTGTTTTGTACTTTTTAATGAATTTGTTCAATTTTGAGTTTGAAAATATTTTAAATTAATTTTAAATTGTCAATAATAATTTTATAATTGGAGTATAATAAATATGAACATTAAATAAAAAACTTTCATTTATTGTGAAATCTCTAATCCACATCTTTAAAGCAAACAAAGTGATTCCTTGCAAGTTGCAATGGTGACTATAGTGAAAAAATTGGAAGATTGTGATTTCTACCGTAACTATTGAGAAAATTAGATTTTGATGTAAATAAATTTTTATTTGATTATATTGAATAAAAATAATATTATGTGGATTATTTTTGTGGTGTAAAGAGTTTAAAGGCCATTCTTTGACTTAGGATGAATGTATGATAGTAGTATTCTGGCTATGTGTTAAAATTAAAGTGTACTAGTTGGTAGCCCGTGCAATGCACGGGCTAGTTTGAATAACTCAAAACTCCAAATTAAATAATTCATTCTTCACCCTCAAAATCAAGCAACGATTGAAAGTTCAATCAACAAACAGTACATCAAAATCAAAGTTCCTTGTAAAATTGCTTATTCAACAGACAACGATAGACCATTAATTTATCAAAAATAACATGAAATTTAGAGAGAAAATTAAATTAATATACCATGAAGGTCTCCAATTCAGGTTTAGAGATGTCAAAATAAAACCAAACTTGGTAACCTACAATTAACAAATAAATATCCTACTTTCGAAAACATAAATAGTTCATAAAGTGACTTGCATTAAGCTACCTTCATGTATTGCTTTCAGAAACATAAATAGTTCATAAAGTGACTTGCATTAAGCTACTTTCATGTACCCCTTTTCAAAGAACCTTCATAGAATTCTGAATTCTGATATTGCTTCTTTCCAATCCCATGCTGAACGTTCAACCTCTAACAGCCTCTTGAAAAGATGTTCTCACTACTCCTGAAACGTAAATACTACACATGAATTAAAACATCAATAATAACACTAAAGCATTTTTAAAATTAACTTTAAAATCTTTAATCATGCAAAGCAGTATTTTCCATAAAAAAAATCCTCAATGCTAAAGAGCAGTACTACCTTTCGTTGCTCTCCACGATCAGTGAATGACAAATGATCTACCAGACCAAAATGACATTCAATGACCTCATTTTAAAAACCAAATTTATGTGAAGTTAGCTGACCAAAAACCTCAAAGTGAAATCTTCTTTCATGAGCTAACAGAGCTTAGTCATCCAGTGTTTGGGGATCTGAACAATCATTAAATCATTTTTTTAAATCAAAAGATGACCTTTTTAATAGCAAACATAAGTGTAATATGTACTATGATATTAGAGCTGTTTGACTTCAATTTTTGTAAAAACTAATTATTTTAGTTATAAATAAGTTAAAAGTTACCATAAAATCACAGGAAAAAAATAAAGAATGAAAAACAGATCTGCCTCAGAGATGATTATTTTCTTCTAGCAATTTTCGACCACATTCTGTGCACCGAACATTATTACTGATGTTTCTTGCTCGCGCATCCACCACCTGCGAATTCTTTATTTCATTGAATTCACTCCCCATCCCTATAAAAACAACGTTAACACTCTAATTCTGTTGCAATTATACAAATAAGTAAATAATTAGAGCAAGATTTTAATCTTAAATAACATAACTCTCGATGACACATTTTATCAAACAATTACTCGACCCTATGAAATGTCATCTTTACGCTTGTAAACTAAGCTTATTGATACTCAATGTAATTTGTTGATATGTTTGAGTATAGCTTACATCGGTTAACATCTTTTAATAAATTAATACTATTCTTGCGTCCAAATTCAATGATTCATGCCATGTCGGGGATAGAGAGAAAAAAAGTTAAAGGGGTAAAACAGTAGAAGTTTAGCACGTATTGAAACCTAGAAATTGATAGATTCCATTCACAGTAAAACAGTTACTTGTAGATAAATGAAACCCCTATGGCGACGCCAAACTTCGTCCTCATCGTCTTCGACCCATAGGATCAATCCTCAATGAATTATAGTATTAATTATACACAATCATTATATAGGAGAAGAATGAGGTTGGGTATGTTGAGATAGGAAGAAGCGGAAGGACATATAAAGAAACAATTACTACCTAAGGTTAACATGTATTCCATAAGGTCAAAAATTGATGGTACACAGCTTGGCCAGAAATTGATGGTAGAAAGCTTACTATACACTATATGTTTGATGTTTTTTTGCTTACTATATATACGCATTACATATGCATTGAATTACCACATGCAAATATACACATAATTTAAGCAAAAAAAAACACTTTAATGATTATTAAAACGTGCTAATCCTAGATATCTTGAATGTTAGTAATTTATCAAACGGTTCACAGTCTTGTTGTTGAAAGTTAGTACTGTATAGTTTTTACCATATTGATCATCATTTCAGGGAGGACCCAAAAGAACTAACAACTTAAAAAAACTATGAACAAACAAACAAATAGATATAAACATACATGCAAATGGTAAAATATGAAAGTAACAATTACTAATGAAATTTCTCCAACCTTTACAGGATCAACACAATCAAGATTTATTACTACATACAGCATGAAGCATGCCTTTCAGTTTCAACTAATTTATTAGATTCATGATAAGATAAGAACATTCACTATTATGATAAAAGGGAAACTGAATAATAAAATATACAATAAAAGAGTCACCTACAATGCTGTAGATATTCAACCATAATTTCGAAGTTTGAATTTCTGCCATGCCAAAAATACTTGAATATACAACAATTAGAAAGCTACAATTTATAAAAGCACACCTTTTAAAACAGCTATCCTCTCTTCATTATAATGAAGGAGAAATGCAATCCTAGCAATTTCACCTAGTACAACAGTCAGCTGCAATGATGAAAAACTATGTTTAAGAAGAAAAATGCTTAAAGAAGGCGATAGAGGAATGCTGAGGACATTATCCAGAGTTCCACATCAGTAGATTACATCAAAGCATAAAAAAACAATTACTACCTGAAGTTAACAACTTACTATATACTATATGCTTACTATATACACATCTTACTATATACTTACTATTTACATGAGGTTAACAACTTACTATATACACATAAAGAAACAATACCAAAAGGTCAGAAATTGATGGTACACAGCTTACTATATACCATATGCTTGATTTTTTTTGCTTACTATATAAACGCATTACATATGAATTGAATTACCACACACAAATATACATATAACTTTCAAGTAAAAAAATATTTTAAAGTTTCAACTGTTCTACAAAGGGAAATATAAATAATAACTAATCTCGGGGGAGAGATCATATCCTATGACATTAGTTCCCACTCCCGATAAAAGTAACAAAGGGTGATTCCTCTGTGGAGCCTATATTGAAGATTACAGAAAGATTTCAATACATAACTAAGCAAATACAACATTAAATTCATTAATTGTGAAAGAATTTGTTTTCATAAATTATTTTACCTGAAATCGATTATCTCACCCGAAAATCTTTCTCTTTTCCCCTTCTCTTTCTCAGTTATCAGCAGTTATCCTTCCTCTTTGTTAATTGCCGAGAGTTTCGAAATGAGAAAGAAGGTCAATTTAACGTCGATCTCTCTTCATTATTGGCAATCTCTTCAATCATACGATGGAATACCAGATAGCCCCTTCACCTCCTTACACTGAAATTTCTTAGCATATCCACTACAATTTCATTTATCAATTTCATCACTTGATGTTCTGATTACATGTTGTTGCTAGCAACCCATTTATAAGGTTTTCTTTTTATTTTTATTTTGGTCAGGGACTGAAGGGGAACGGATGAGGAAAATAACAAATCGCTTTACAGGTATCGAGGGAAAGAATTGGAAAAGTCGATCGAAGAGGAAAAGGAAGAGGAAGATGAGACAAAACAAAAGAAAAAGTGGGGGGAATCGATTTCAAGGGGAAGGGGAAAGGGAAAGGGAAGGGGAAGGGGAAGGGGAAGGGGAAGGGGAAGAAACTAAAGTGATTGAAGAGGAGACATATTTTTATGGTTGAGGATGATTATGAGAAAGAGGAAGAGATTACACCATCTCGCTAAATAACTCAGTAAAATTAAAAAATTAACTCAAAATTGATTAAGAGTTGACTCTTAATTGGGATCGCCTTTGCTACTTTTATATATAAGGTATTGATGAATTTTCATGGAGAAAATAAAAGTTTTTTGAGAAATTTGAGAAAAATTACTATTCATCCAAAACTGTTCGGGAATTATTTTTGAATTTCCGAGAAACGCTTAATGTTAGAATTCCGAGGAAGGATGAATTATCCAATAATATTTCAGTTATGACAAATGCAGTTTTTCACCTGCATAATCAAAATCAAGATGTTAGGGAAATTAAAAATTGAAAGGAAAAAATGATTAAGTATAATAAGAATGATTATTATATAGAAAGAATGAGTATAATACAATGTATAATACAAAAAATAATATGACGTATAATATGAATATTATTCAAAGTATATATGAAAATAATACAAAAATTATACGATAAAAATATGAAAAGTCAAAGTCTTGGTCAACAAAAGTCAAGGTTGACTATTTGTTAATGGACTTGGACTTTTTTAAGCCCAAATGAATTAAGAAGAAGGCCCAATGAAGAATTAAATCAAGGTCCAACAAAATGATAATTCAAGCCTAAAGTTAGGCCCGAATTTGAATTAAACCTAAGTCCGAACTAAGAATCGAACCCGTAGGTCAAACCATGGGTCATAGGTGTGAAGAAGTGGGTTGGGGAAACCCATGAGGGCCCCACCAACCCATATAATCCTGCCAAAGGAGGTGGCCAAGCTTCCTTGGGAAGCTTGGTTGATATTTAAGGAAGAGGTGGTGGAATTTATTGCCTTTGGTGACTCAAAAGTTTAAATGAATGATTGAATTGATTTGAATGGTAGATGATGAGGGGGTGATATGTAAGGATGAAAATTTGGGAGTTTTGACCATAAGGGACCATAACCTAAGTGACCAACTTGTAAGATGATGGAAAGTTCTGTAAAAGACTAAATTACCCCAACTCTTGCATTTCTATATATAGGAAGCGTTTGTTTCATTTTCTTTTTTTCACAAAATCCACCAACACAAAGCAAAAGCTCTAGCATATTGAGAGAGAGAGAATTTCTAGATTTGCAAGAGAAGAGGAAGGATAAGTTATCTAATACAAGAATTAAGCAAGAAAAACTCAAGAACACGAGATAATAGCTTTAAACCACAAATATTCATCTATCTTTATTCTTAGATTGATAGAGAAGTGTTTATTGGTGGTGTATGTATCATCCGATGAAATGAGGATATTAGTGGACTAAAAACATTAATGAATGCCTAATAAGTGAAATCATAATCAATGATTAATAACTTAATGAAGAAAAGTATGAAAAACTTAGAGCTTGTTGTTGATGGACAAGTTTAAAATCATCTCTTATAAGTTAAGTGCTTATTGCTTGGTTAATATGATAGATGAATGAATGATGGAATTGTTCCATTTGGAACGGAGTAAAAATATGCTATAAATAAGTTATGGAGAAATTTTCAGTAAAAGGCGTTAACCGTTGAAATCATAGTTAAGTATGATTTTCGGAGGAAAATGAAACCATGATAATGAACATAAAAATATAGGGTTTCGTTAGAATATTGAAAAAAACAGAGTTTAAGAGTTGTAGACTCGAGAATGGCCGTATTCGGACATTGGATGAACGAATTACGAACGAACGAGCGAAAAACGTTAAAAAACATAAAACGAACGAACAATGAAATTTGAACAAAGTGAAAGCCTCATTAACGGATTCGGAAAAATATTTTGTCTGAGGAAAATTGAAGTACGAAAGATAAGTAAGAAAATGGCTTTGGTCAAGTTATAACGAACAAGTTACGAGTTCAAGAAGTGGAAGTTTTGGAAAATTTTACACTTATAATTTTTTTTCAAAGGAAATGGCCTGGCTCTGCAGCGCCTGCCAAGCCTTGGTAGGTGGTTCTGCAATGCTATCCCAGAGCCCATGTTCTGCTAATATGCACCGCGATGCCAGTTTTGAAAGGAGGAGGCGCTGCAACGCTGGTTCTGTGCAAGACATAGTGAAGAGCTTTTATGAAGGTAAAAGTTAAGGGATGCTTAAGGATTGATTATGGATTTTAATTAGACATAAAAAATATCCTAAATGATGATTAAAACCTTAAGTTTAACAATTAAGTATTAATTAAAGAATATGAAATTGTGATCGCAAAGTACGGAAATGATATCCGTGAATCGTATTCGCGTTGAACGAACATCTTAGGTTTACATAGGTTGTAATACCTAGATGTTGAATAAAGATGGTAACTTATGACATTTAAATGTTATAAAGCCGTAACAAATGATAAATAACCTAACGAATGTTATCAGTTGTAATGATTCAGATAGATTATAATGGAAAGAAGGAGAAGATAGGTTAATGACAATATGTAACGATTGTTATGTGACCTAATTATGTGTTAGTGTGATTATATCATGTAGACATATAAAGACCAAAGTAAAGTAAATCATATGATTCTTGATTTTGTTGTTGCAATATTAATGTTAAACTTGCTGAGCTTGTTAATAATTCCTTGCTTGAATTTTATGATTGCAGCTAAGAGCGAACGGATTGAAGGATCCGGTAAAGACAAAGAAAAGACTAAGATGGATAAATAATTATCATGTAATAGATTAGTATTACTTTTGTATTGAATTAATACTATGGCAAACGATGAATGTAATGGTTATTAAGAACCTGAGAAGGGATTTATTATGATGTAATGATTAGTAAACATATTCATAGAAATGATGTATTCATTAAATGTATGTGTAGTTAGTAGAACCGTGTAGTGCCATATCTAGGGTTGAGAAATACTGGGATTTGGAGGCGTCACAGGTTGGTATTGTGACGCCCCCAAATCAGGGTACTTAAAACCCGTACTTGGTGTTACACGATACCATACATTCGAACTGCTTAATATATATTACAAACTTAAAAATTATATCAGAATTGTCTAATCCCCAGGTACGACGACCTTTAAATACATTACTACATGATAGATAACATATTATCATAATATATAAATCCAGTTATTACAAATAACACCTTATAACTATTCCTTCAGCTTCCCCTTTCCTTTGTCCTTGCCAGAACCGTCTGGTCGATCACGCTTAGCTGAAAACATTTATTTTTAATGCAAGAATGAGCATTCAATTGCTCAGTAAGTAATAACAGTTAATAAACATCAGCTGAAAGAAATAAATGTTTTCTTTGAGATATACTTCTACAACGAATCAATAGTTGTGAAGTAAACTAAAACAATTCTGAATAATATATCAAACCGTTTACATTTTTGTAACTACACACTGACTACAAATGTTGAGCGATCAATAGACGTTGAACCATTGTTTTCAAGTGTGAAAAGGTTTTTACAGAAATTCATTTACAAACCGTCATGACTTATGGACACGATGGGTGATCAGCCCTTTATGCCCTGTATTGATCAACACTACATACTGGAATGACAATTCGCGTTCATCATATCCACCTTTGGCACATAAAAATTTATTTCCCAATTTAGGGATGTTTATACTCAGTCTGGAGTCCGAACTAAAGCAATTTAGTTGGACGACTTTATCATAAACAATAATATTCAATGATACATTTACAATTATGTCTAGCCGAGTTAAATAACTTATACAACTTTTAAACCATGTACCGAAATTCAATAGTATGTATCAAAACTTGTTCAAATACAATAATTTATACAAGTGAAAACACTTGCATAACCAAACTTAGCTCATAAAGAATAGAATAAATATTGATAATATATAGATCACATGTAAACAATATTGAGATACATATATTCAATGAATAAATTGAATACTGTTCAAGAACGGGCTTGTACATAATTTAAAAGTTATATATAGGATATTTGATTACACAAAGATTTAGATACTTGCTTAACAAAAGATAGAGTTAAGAAACTCGCTTACAAAGTTCCATTGCATAAAGTAAATGCAAAGGTCAGAATACTTGCCTTAATCGCTGCTTACTGCTACGCAATGTAGTTTAATCTTTTATGACAATACCTGTCGTTAATAAGGTTATTCTTTCAATTAGAATAATACATTATAACGTATACTACTGCTATTTACAGTAATCACACAGCTTAAACATATTACCATGTATTCCTAACAGTCGTTAGAACACATAAGAACAAATATTAAGTCAAACTATTTCAATCTAGTTTGATTTCGTTATTATTAATATTTAAATAATTTAAAATATTAATGAAATCCATATCAAAATATTTAAAATTATTTATTATAACTTAAAACATTTTTTAAAACCTTAATATCACCTTTAAATGATTTTTTAAAACATTAAAATTATTTTTAAATAATTATCATTAATATTAAAATATTAATATAATTCATGTCAAAATATTAAAAGTTATTTATTATAACTTAAAATATTTTTAAAACCTTAATACAATTTTAAAATATTATAATTATTTTTAAATAATTTATTTAATACAATTATTAAATAAATTTGTTATCATTAATATTAAATATTAATGAAATTGATATCAAAATATTAAAAGTTAGTTATTATAACTTAAAATATTTTTAATACCTTAATATCATTTTTAAATGATTTTTAAAATATTAGAATTATTTTTTAACTAATTCATTTAATATAATTATTAAATAAATTTGTTATTATTAATATGTAAATAAATTAAAATATTAATGAAAATTAAATCAGAATATAAAAAGTTATTAATTATAACTTAAAATAATTTTTAAAACTTAATTATTAATTATTAATAATTATTTAATATTTATTTCTAATTATTTAAATTATTTTTATTAAAAACTGTCGCTAAATAGCTATAGTGACAGAAACTATCGCAATAGGTGTCTTCATCAATGAAGAACAACCTTGGTCAATGCCCTGGGGGCTACTTTGACTATGAATAATTTCCATTTGATCTTATTTCTGGGCATGAGAGTATATCAATGGTGTAGTACTGATGTAGTACTATAAGTGTATAGCAATTTCAGGGTCTAACTACATCACATCAATAAGTTATTAGTGGTCAAACCACCTTATCAAGGCTGTTCTTCATTTATGGAATTTCTAGAAATGCAGTTAGTGTTGAGCAGCCATTTTGGGGTTTAATAACTCTAATTCTATGTGTTATCTAAGTGATCCAGTGTCACACTCTTGTAGTATACATGTCATGCTACAAAAGTGATACACTGGTTTAGCCTAACAACATCACAAACGCAAGATCTAGCTTGGTCAAAGTGCCTGTCAGAGCTTGTTCTTCAAATTTCTGGAAATTTTATAAATTCATATTTTTAGTTTAGTCAACCCATATTTGACCATTAATAACTTGGATTCTGGTTATTATTTATATGTTCTATTGTCATGCTTTTGTATTCCATATGTCAGAGTATAAAAGTGATACACTTACACGAGCTAACAACATAACAAATGAAAGATCTAAGCTCTACAAAATCTTGTCAAACCTTTCTGGGAAAAATCTGGGTTTTTCAGGAAAATTTCCATTCATGGTCAACCATGTTTGACCATGAATAACTTGAAATCTAGAAATGATATGGACATGATTCCACTTCCAGTTTATTCTCCTCATGGCATACTATAACAAGGATACACTTATCAGATCTATACATTAACAGAGTGAGATCTACAGGCACTGACATTTGACTGTCAGGCCATATTTTTAGGGTTTTTCTAACTTGCTTAAATCTTTATTTTCATGCATTTAAATATTATGGATCCATAATTTATCAACATAGATCACTAAAAAACATAACATACATCATATTCAAACACAAAAATAGAAAATATACCTAAGCATACAAGATCTAGCTTAGGGTTAGGGTTTATACCTTTTTGAACCAACTTTTGATTTCCCTTTTCTGATATGATCTTGGATAGTTTATGGGGTGGATTTGGCTTATCTTAGAACTGAGTTTCTCTCTAAATTTCGCAGGCTTGAAGAGTGATAGGTTTGGCTAAACATAGAAGGTACATAAAGTAAGGATTTTCTTTTAACTTTTAATCCCCTTTTGACAACTAAACTTTGATCCAATGGTTTGATTTGTTGTTAGGTGTCAATATGACTGATTTGTATGGATTTGAAGAACATGGCAATATCTTCCATTGATGACTCACAAGAGTTGGTCTTATCCTTTTACTTAAAAGAGAAGGTAAGGGTATTTTGGTCTTTTTACAATCAAAAGGGTATTTTAGTCATTTCCAAAATATTTTTAAGGGTAGTTTGGTCATTTCACATGCTTCCCTTAAATTATAACCCTTAAGGTTTGATAAATAGCATTAGGATTTATTAATCACTATTAGGGTTTACTAATTAGGGTATAGGGTTTTAGTTAGGGTTTATGATTTCTAAATCCAGAATTAGGGTTTCTAAACTACCATTAGGGTTTCTTAACTGATCATTAGGGTTCCTAAATTTAACATTAGGGTTTCCAATGTTATATCTTATTTGTTCAATACTTAATCCTTAATTACATAATACTAATAATCTGAAATACAATTATAATAATAACCGTATTAATATTCAAATCCCGATTCAAATTAGGGTTTTGATCAATTATTCATCTTTACCTCATTTTCATTACTTAGCCAATTGTAAAATAAATAAATTAGCTAACCTACTAATTTCATATCACATATGTTCAAAATATTACTGATAACAATAATGATAACAATTAATAAAATAATAATAATAATAATAAAAAATTCATTCGTGCAAATATACATATATAATCGTCTAAAAATTCTCGGTCCTTACAAGTATCAAAGTTGTAGGTTATAAAACTTAAGGGGGGAGAACCTTAGGCTATAACCGTAAGAAAATTAGGAGAAGTCAGAAGTAAATAAACTCGAGTAGAGTTTCTAAGTGATGAATTAAGAAAATTCATTACATGAAGATTTAAAAGAGGAAATTAACCTTAAATGAATTAAATATTGTGATATGTGCTTATAATATTTTGATGCTATGTGCTAATCAGGATATTATATCTTATTGTAGATGTTAGGAGATAACACAGATTATAGAGATATACTCGTTGTCAATGAAGAGTCAGTTAATCAGATAGTGCCAGTACGGACGCCAATGGCTAAAGTACTTGTGGTGGATGTTCAGGATACTGACCATGAAGAAAAGGATCCTTCTGAAGAGGATTATTGGAATCTTGGTTCTGTATCATTCTTTGATGTTGTTTATGAGGAGGATGTTGAGATAGAGGTGGCATCGTTTAATACGGTAGCTATCGAGGATCTGACACCTCCAGAGGTAATGATGTCATTATTTATGGTGGTTCTTGATCAAATACCCAGTTGCGCAAATAAGTACATGCACTGAGGGAAAAAGTGAACGATATGCAAGAAGCAAAGGAAGATATGGAGACCTTTTGGGAGGTTGAGCATGACGAGAAGGTGCTAGCTAAGGACGAGTTCCGGGAGCTTAAGCACGAGGCCTAGGAGCTTAGGGAGGAGCTGACATGCAAGAAGTAGAAAATCAGTAGGATATCCTATATTCATAGGAGTTCTCATGAGGATTACTAGCGGAAAGTTGCTCGTTTTCCTATTGAGGCAGGGCAGACTCGACACACTATCAGTAAGGATATTATGGCCAGTCTTGCTGATGAGAAGTACGCTAATGCCATTAGACATGTCTAGTTTAGAAGCTAGCCAAAATATAAATATATAAATATTTGTGTATATATGTAATGACGTAAAACCCTCTTTTGTATAAGTACATAGTAGTATTTTGCAAATCCCAACTTTTAAAAAGTAATTCCGGGATAGTAATGTAAATAGCTAAAGTTATGTAATGAAGAATGTGTTAGTTCCCAGTAGGCACATGATAGATCTAGAAGGGGGGTTAAATAGATCCTTTTTATTTTCAAATACTTTTCCTGTTTATTTTGTATTGCTAATGAATTAACAAATGACAAACATAAGAATCTTTTCAAGCACAGTGAAATAAGTAAAATATCCCCTTCATTGAAATATTCATAATCATACATATATTTTTCTTAGAGCTAGTTAAGTGGTAAGCAGTTAATACATACATATCAGTTAAGTACATAGTGTAAATGACAGTAAGTAAATGACACAAGGGATTTTAAGTGGTTCAAAGACTCAAGCTCCTAATCCACTCTCTTCTACTTTAACACGCAGGATTTCCACTAAGGAAGGGCAGCACCCTGAATCACTAAGATTCATTCAAGGCCAGCAGCCTTGGAAATTCAGTTCACTAAGAACTCTTCAAGCCCAACAGGGCTTGGAACTCCTCTAGTTCCCTAAGAACTCTTTAAGCCCAGTAGGCTTGGAACTTCATTTAATCCCTCCGGACAAGGACCCCTCAGACCCTGGCTTCTTGTTGTTGTTGATGTTGTTATTGATGTTATTTTTTTGTGCTTTGCTGCTAAGATGTCTTGAAGCTTGAAAATCTTATGTACTTAGCAGCTGGGCTTGGTCCTCTTTGCATTCTGCGTAGAGACTGGACCATTTCTTCTTTGGTGCAGCTGAACTTCATTCTGTTATGCTCATTTTCATCAGATGTTAGCTCTGCACCATCACCATTTAGGTTTGCTAAGTATTTGAGCTTTTGGTAGACTTCGTCTGATACTTAGCAATCCCTGAATCCTTCTTGAATAATTTTTAGACATGGTTCTACATCTGTTCTGTTTTAGCTTTTGGTTCATGGTGAATTTTAGAGTGGCTCTCTGGATTTTCTTTGTGCTTTGCCACTTTTCTGAATGCTATCTTCTTGGCCTTCTCGGCTCTCATCTTAGCTGCCATCTTCATTGGCTTTCTCATCCTTGTTGAGTGAAGCTTTTGTGTGTTCAGTTCCTTCTTCAAAGCTGTTTCACTTCCACCTTTGTAGTCTCACTGTCACTGAGACTTGTTCTGTTTAGCTCTGGTAGAACTCGTAAAGTCAACATTATAACATTCCAACAACTCAACGATTCTGTAACTTTAGTAACTCTTGATTTTTGAAGCTCTTGTTAATTTATACTCCTTCACAACCTTTCCATTGGAATGTAGCCATTGGGAGCTATTTAAATTGCTTTGTAGATCTCGAGTTATTTGATGTAGACTGCAGATGTGACATGACAACTCCTTTATGACTTTTTGAAACTACAGTCTACTGTTTCACCTACCCCGTCAGAGATGTCACTTTGAGGTCTCGGGAAGGTAGTCATCTTTATTTCTTCTTTTTGACTTCTCAATTAGAACATCAGGATCTGTCCTTTTGCCTCGATGCTATCAATAAGCTATATTCGAATATCACTCTTCAGATTAAACCGTTGCCAATGCTTCAATCTTCAGATGACCGAACTCTACGATTCTGATGCATATTCTTGGACCTGATCGTAGTGTCTTGTTGAATGTTTCTCATTGACTGGTTGAGACAACACTACGATCCTGAGGAGTGTTCATTGGATCTTTAATGTAAAACATTTCTTCCATTTATTGTGCAGTGCTTCAATACTTCTGTTTGTCTTGACTGATCTCATGAACTGATAGCTTGACTCCTTGTCCTGGTCTCTTCTGAATAGCAAGACACCTCAGATTTGTGGCATGCCCAGCTCGCTTTCTCCTTGTGATCTCCCGTTCACTTATCATCAATGGACTGACCTAGTGCTTAATCACTTTAGCCTTGTTCTTCATAAGCTGACCAGTATCTCAGTGTACACTTCATCAGTTCCTGCTTTATTTGGCAAACACTACGATTCTGGTTGACCCCAAGATTGTTGTCTTCTGTTCATTTGACAGAACAGACTAGGGTCTGCATAACCCAAGAAAAATTTTAGGTGGAATGTGTCTTTGCAGCTCAGACTAGAGGCTTCATCCTTTGGATTTTTTGGGAGTGCTCATTTGTTAAGATTCGTGTTTACTCTACGATTCTTCCTTGGCGTTGTGATCACTTCTGTTGAAGTCTTAGTTCTGCATTCTAAGATTTTTCTTGGGTTATGTAGACACTATGACTCCGAGATCAGATCTGTACATTCTACAATTTTTTGCCTTTAAGCTTGCTGTCTTCATCTGATCTGGCTCGACTACGATCTCTGCCTCTTATTTGATCAGTAGACTCTATGACTCCGAGTGTGGTCTATGATTCTTGACTTGGCTTTAACAAATGCTCGGTCGGCTCTTAGACTGGCTGTCTCTATGATTCTGAACATGACTTCCTCAACAGACTATGGCTTCGAGGAAGTTCTTTTCGACACACTACGATCCTTTCTCGTTTCTCCTGGCAGTCTACGAACTCGAAGATCTACTATCTTTCAGACTACGATTCTGCCTTGATAGCTCTCGAGTTTTTCTTGACTCTCCTGGCAGACTACAATTTTTGGTGCAGTGCTCGACGATCAGACAAGCCTATCTATTACTTTATAATATCAACCTAACAAGCTTGATCCTTCTATATTTATAGTCCTTGTACATCATTTCTTTTTAAGGACTTTACAAAGCTGTTTTGCTTATATAGGATCAACCTAACACATTTGATCAATTCATTCTAAGTCCTTGTACATATGTTCCTATTATCTATCAAAAGACTTTACAACTTTTCTTAATACAAGTATACTTGCATATTCATCCATTTATATCTTAATCAAATCATATATAAATAGGAATATCATTCATATTCTTATTCCTAACAATCTCCCCTATTTGATTATGACAAAAACAATTAGTGCACATGCATGATATGAATGAACCTTATATACAGTGAGCAGCTATATTTCTAAAATAGATAATCATGAATGTCATTAATAATAATATGGAGTATATCTGAATTACAATATAGTACTATGTTGATAATCAATGATCGGATATAACATATATAACAACAGGGTTAATAATTTGGTACAATAATAATATAATTCTGAAACTTGCTTACTCATGTCCATTGCATAAAGAAAATGCAAAGGTAAGATAGTTGTCTGGTACGCTGCTTACAGTTCGCAACTTAGTTTTATCTTTTATATAACCACCTATCAGTAATAAGATCATTTTACTGATTAGAATAATATATCGTAACACATAATACTGCCTATTGCAGTCAGCACATAACCTAATCACATTACCACACATGTTCAACAGTCATTGAATCACAAATAAACATTAATATAGTCAAAATATCGAAGTCCAGATCAATTTCTGAAACATGTCGGTGTACCGACAGCTTTATCGGGTAATTATCGAGTCTAAGACTCTATTCTGTAGCTCATTATCTGTAAGTATCAGTCATACTATTTTTAAATGTCTCATAATAATTTTAAAACATTTATTATAATTTATCATGAATTTTCAAACACTGGAATCATTATTAAATGATTTAAATATTAAACAATTCTATTATCATTAACATTTAATTAATATTAAACTATTAATGAAACCATTGCTAAAATATTAAAGTTATTTATAATAACTTAGAATATTTTTACAGTATTAATATTACCCTTAAATGATTTTTAAAATATTTAAAATCATTTTAAATAATTATCATTAATATTTAAATATTAATGTACTATTTTATCTAAATATTAAAAGTCATTAATTATAACTTAAAAATATTTTTAATTCATTTATATCCTTTTAAAATAATTTTTAAATTAATAATACCATTTTAAAACTATTTATTTAATACAATTATTAAATACATTTAATATCATTAATATTAAATTATTAATGAAATTATCCTTTAAATATTAAAAGTTATATTTTATAACTTAAAATATCTTTAAACACTTTATTTTCATTTAAAATGATTTTTATAATAAGAGATTCATTTTTAAACTAAATTATTTAATATAATTATTAAATAACTTTAATATCATTAATAATAATTAATTAATGAAATTTACCTTTAAATATTGAAATTTATATTTTATAACTTAAAATATTTTTAAATACTTTATTATTATTTGAAATGATTTTAATATAATTAAATCATTTTTAATTTATTTATTTATTTCATTTATTAAATAACTTAATTATCAATAATATTAATTTATTAATTAATTTCATCACAAAATATTAAAAGTCATTAAAAATAACTTAAAATATTTTTTTATACCATAATATAATTTAAATGATTTTTCAAGTATTAAAATCATTTTAAGTAATTTATTTAATATATTAATTAAATAAATTAAATACCTTTAATATTTTAAAAATATTAATTATTTATGAAATATACTTAAATTAATTAAAAACTAGTTTTTAGACTTTAAAATAATTTTTAATAATTTAATTTATATTTTTTAATAATTAAAAACTAATTTTCTATAATTATTTAATAAAAATATAATTTTTGTAAATAAACTTTCGCTAAAGACCACCTATAGCGACAGAACCGTCGCTATAGGTGTTCTTCATGTTTTTCTTCAAAACCCAGAACACCTAGTCAGATACCGAGTGGGTGAGTTTGACCAATAATTATTCTCAATCTATGATGTTTCATGGAATGATTGTGAGCAGATCTTATAGTGCTAATGCAGGACTACACCATTCAACAACAAACATAATCATAACATGCATAACAAAGGAGATCTGGGTACCCAAAGTAGCTGTCAGAGGCTGTTCTTCATTTCTGGGTTGCCCAGAAATGAAGAACAGTTCGAGCATGCACTTTTGGGCTTCCACAACTTGCAATCCTGTTAATGTTTATGTGATTTAAGACGTCTAGATTGTAGCTAGCATGAAAGAGAATAGATCTGTTACATAAAATTCATCTAACAACATTACATCACCAAGATCTGTGTTGGTCAACCCGTGTGAGAACACATGTTCATCAATTTTCTGGGTTGTGACAACCCGAAAATTTCTAAAATCTTGAATGATTAGAATAAAGGTTAAAGAATAAAACCTAGATGAGAATTTGAGGATTTGTTTAAATTTTTCAAGTAAAACCTATATGGTTTGATATTCGAATGTGAATAGAGAAAATATGGGTTACAAAATTTCTAAACCCTAGAAATGAATTAATATGTACTTGAAGGAATATCAAGAATAAGGTATTACGATACCTGTAAATTCGATGTGAACTGAATAGTCTAAGTAATGTTTTATAAGTACATATGAAAATTTTATTATTAGAGATAAGATTTCACATGAAGAGATGCTATGAAGTTAAACGAAGATAAGTATAGAAATATATATACTTAGTAAGGTGCTATATATTTTAGCAAGAGGAATGATTAATCGAGTTAATGATATTAAGGATCAGGATAAAACTATGTTAGTAATTAACATAGCTTGAGTGTTGGCCTTGACTGACAAATAAGAATTTGAATAAGAATAAAGTTGTTAGTTAATACGATTAGTAATGAAAATGGAGTAATTTAAAACTTAAAATTTGAGTTAGAGATAGAATTTTGAAGCATGGACTGCTCGGTTGCGTTCGGAACGTCGAGTTTGGTCAGAATGGACAGTAAACACAAAATGTGTAAAGGTTGACTTTTGGTCAAACTCAACAGTTGACTTTTAATGGAGAAAAGTCAAAATTAGTGTGGGAAGTGAAATATGATATGATTATGTGAATTATTAGTATGATTAAATAAATATACATTATATAATGTGGATACATTTATTTTGTATATAGGAATGAAGTAAGAATTAAGTTATGTAACCTAATATATATTAGGTGTGATGATTAAATAACCTGAGAGGTTATAATGTGGGAGAATATTAGTATATAAATGTATATACTGACATTAAGAGATTTATTTTATATATCTCCAATAAATAATTTTATAACCAAGTATAATTTGGTTTATGAGATTAAAAGGGCATGAGTAAGGAATTTATTTTTTAGAGTGAGAGTTGTAAACCCTAATTAAAAGATAAGGGTAGAATGGAATAGAATTAAAAATAATGGACTATAATAAAGTTATTGCCCAATTATTTTGAATTGAGTCCAAAGAAGTTGATTTAATGGGCTAAGGTGGTAATATTATTTAAACAAGCCCAATTAATTAATTAATTAAGCATGAGACTTGTAGATAAAGTGATTAAGGGCAATTAATTATTTAATCTAGCCCAATATATTATGTATGTGGCAAGTATTATAATGATCCAATTAAATTTTGGGTTGAAAGCCCAAATTGGTGTTTGTTAGTAAGTAATACAAGTAAAGATGGCTAGCTCAATGAAATTATTAAATGCCCAAGCTAAGCCACTTGTGGGAGAATAATAAAATTATATTAAGTTAAGAGATATATTTTTATTATCTCAAGTTATTAATTTTATAACTTAATTAAAACAAGCTTAATTGGGTTATAGAATTTAGTGTAATAGAGTAATGATTTAAATTCTAATTATTTGGATAGATACCCTAATTAAATATTCAGGGTGGGTAAAGATAGAAATAATTGGACTAAGTAAATATTACATGGCCCAAAGGATTAATAGGAAAGTCCCAAAAGAATAAGATAATGGCCCAATTGTTAAAACCAATTAATGAAGGGCATATGGGACAATTGTTATATTAAATAAAAAAAATAAGCTAGCATGTGGCAAAGAAATTAGGCTACTTGGCCGATTTTTAAGAAAAGAAGAATGAGATAAGAAGAGGATAAAGATAAGAAAGAAAGAAGATAGAAAGAGAAAGAAAAAGGAAAAGATCGGCAAGATAGAAAAGAGGAGAGAGGAAGAGCCGAGAGAAAGAGGGAAGATCGGAAGGAAGAGGGGAAGAAGAATGAGAAGATCTCCATGGAAAATGGACGATGGAAGAAGAAGAAGAAGCAAAAAGTATAATTTCTTCCTTTGTTTCTTTTGTAAATTGATGAAAGGGATTTTTGATTTGGGAGTTAAAACCCTAAGATCTATGTGTTTATCTTTGATTTATGTATGGATCCACCCAAGATGGGTGTTGATTTGGTGAAAACCAAAAGGAAAAGAAAATAATTTTTCTAGTTTAGAAATTCGAAATTTCTATTTACTTTGAAATTTCCCCATTTTAAATCTATAGCTCCTTTTTGCGATCTGTCAAAAAGTAGTGCTAGATATATGTGTTAGCTAGTAAACCCAAGTGGTAGGACTCAAAAATGTTGAGTTGTTCATGGGGTAATGACTGTTTTAGCCAAAATAGTCCCGGTTTTAATGGACAGATTCATGGCAGTCTAAAACGGGGGTAATTTCGTCCAGTTTTTGTGCTTTAAAACTTCTGGGCTTTTGGTATGTTGTACTAATCTGATTTAGCTTTCCATAGACTCCGGAACGGACTAATTCCGACTCCGGATGAGGTAGTTATGGCGTTCGGAAGGAGAGTAATAAAACTGTTTCTCAAATCCCGAACAGCCTCCTTGATGTAAATATTTGGATTGTTGTGTTCTGATTTTGGAAAAATGTCGTGAAACAAAAGTTGTATCCCTGGAAATTATCTTCGCGTGGGCTCAAGAATCGCTGAAAAATGTTTTAAAACGCGAGAGTTATGGCCGTTTTAGCGAGGCTGGGTAAAATTTTCGAAAATAAAAAGTGTCCAAAAATAGGAATAATGTGATTTATGATGTAAGACCCTTGAGCATGGCATTTGCAAGTTCGTAATGAAGTTTTGGGTCGGGTTTGAGGTGTTGTGATGTTTGTGACATTTTTGAATGCTTAAACGAGTTTATTAATTATGAAATAGAAAACAATTGAAATAAATTGTTTATTTATGTGAGTAATGACTTAAGTTATTTTTATATGACTAATAGTATTGTATTGAGATATTATTAGTAGTATTTGAGGAAAATGTTATTAAAAGGTTAGTAACCTTAGTATAAAATATTATTGCATATTAATAATATTCTTTTTGAGTAAGAATAAGTAATATTAGTTTGTATAAAACTAATAATCGTTATTGATGAATATACATGCATGTTTTGTAACATATTCTATTATCTAATATGTGTGTGCATGTAAATATAATTCTGTAGGAATTGTGGAGAAACTCTAAGTTAAATTTTGTGGTAATCTCCAATCAAGGCAAGTTTTTCGGTTCTATGATGTTTGTGGATTAAATGTGATTATGTGGTGAGTTACATACCATGCTTTATGAATTGTTAAAGTCAAAATATGACTAAGTTAATTGGGTTATGGAACTCAATTTATATGTGATATGTGATAGCACATGTTGTATAATATAACTCGATAAATTAGAAATGTATAATGCATGAATGTATGCTTTGTAAGGAATTATTGTTGCATGTAGGATACGCATAGTAAAGAATACATGTTGCAGGAAGATATGCATAAATAAGGAAATATAGTGCATATGGAATTGTGTGCTATGTGAAACATGATAGACTGTTAAATTTGCTGGGCTGTCGAGCTCAATCTTGCAAACACAAACTTTTTGCAGGTTAAAGATGTTAGGCAATATTACTTGCTATACGGATTATGAAGATTGAACAATGTGCAAAAATGAATACATTTCCTTGAATTAGAAATGGTATAAATCTATGATTGATAGTTGTGTCAAATGTAATTGGCAGTTATGTATAGTTTGAAATGTTGAATGGTTAAAGAATGTTTATTCTGAAGTGAGAATAGATATGATTCTAAAATGAATGAATCATCAATATATAAGATATGAAGTATTGAGACTTAAGCTTTTAATACATTTACACGGATTATACAAATCATATAATAAATATGATTTTAGTATAAAAAAAGAATTGTAAAGGTTACGATTCAGGGAATGGATGACTGAAAAAAAAGTTTAATTATTCCGAAATTTTTAGTTATTTTAACATTAAATAATATTTTAAAGCTAGAACAAGGTAGTATTAACGCACAAGACCGGGAAGGAAAATAGTCTCGATTTTGGGGGCGCTACATGGGTTGCCCAGAAAACATGAACTGTGTTCTACCAGACTACTTTGACCGGCCACTGAATCCAACCTACTTGATGTTTAGGAGATTTTAAGGCATAAATATGTAGTACATATACAAAGCTACAACTTAAATACAACAACAACATCAAAACTCCCACAACCTGTCAGATCTAAGAGATTGAATATGTTGTCAGACACTAGTAATGACTTTCAGGGTTGCCCAGAAATGGTCCGGTCATGGTCGATCAACGACTTTTGACCAACAATATCATGCAATCTAGACCGGATCTAAGCCTGATTCTTGATCCAGATCAAAGAGCACATAACAGACTACATAAACAAAGCTTTAAACAACAAAAACACATAACAGAGAAAGATTGGTGGCCACTGACATTCGTTGTCAGACCACAGTTTGAACTTTTTCCAGATTTTGAAGAACTTCAAATCCGAGCCTATAGATGTTATGGATCTAACATCTATCAACCCAGATCATCATTATACACTATATATAACATGTTTAACACAAAAAATTTAACATCTAACGACATATCAATGGTCAGATTTTCAAGTTAGGGTTTATACCTTTACTTTGATCAATCTTGATCTTAGGGTTCTGATTGATATAGATGTTAGTGGGGTTGGTTTTGGGGACTGGTATGCCTTATAATTTCGTAGGTTTTGAAGGAGAGAGAATTGGTTAAGGGTTTGTGCAAAAATGAAGTAACAAGTGCCATTTTCTCTCTCTTAATCTTATTTATAGAAATCTGAGATGCATGTGTGGTTGATCTAGAGCTGATTGCTAGAATATTTAAGTCAAAAGAGTAGTTACATTAGTTCACCAACTTCGCCTAATGTCAAAATCTACATGCTAGCTTCAATAATGCGCAAAAGGGCAATTTAGTGTTTTGGCTTGAGAATTTATTGGCAAAAATGTAAACTTGGCAAACCCTTAGGGTTTAACCGTAAGGTTTAGCATATAATTTGTAGGATTTCCAATTAGGGTTTGAACAAGAAATAAAATTTTAGTTTCTAAAATTTGTAATTAGGATTTTCTTAATTAGATTAGGTTTCTAATTAAATTATACATGAACATTAGGGTTTAATATCTCTAATATAATTAACCTCGATAATTTTAGCAATTAGGGTTTATAATTTTGATAATTAGGGTTACCAAATTACAGTTAGGGTTTTTAATTACCAAACTAGGGTTCTAGTCATTAGGGTTTTAGATTACTAATTAGGTTTTCCAGAATTAGCAACAAAATCTACTATACATGATATTACTCACATTAACACAATTTCTGACTGAACATAAACTCCGGTTTAAATTCTACATTAGGGTTTTAATTTACAATTAGGGTCTTCTATAATTAGGGTTTCCTAATTAGCATCAAATCTTTATAATATCCATCATACACCACATAACACATTGACTTAACAGATTTTAAAGTCTCATTTGACTTCGAAATTAAGGTTTAACAATAATACCAGGGTTTATATTAATATTGTTAGGGTTTGGTCATAGTATAACATAATTGACCAACCATTATCAATACTTACATACAATACATATTTATAGCACTGAAAAATTAAAATATAATTAATATTATATTATTATTCTCATGCCTTGATCAAAATCTAAAATTAGAGTTTGGATTCCATATCTGATTCATTCTTCATATATAACATTATTAATTAAGTTAAAAATAACTAACTTAATTAATCTAACATAAATTCTTATAATAAAATAGTTATTATAATAATTCTAAAAATCATTTTATATATTATTTAAATAATATATAATTATATTTTCATGAAAAATAATTAATAAAAACATTTCTACTATAAAATTAATTATTATAAGAATATAATTTATAATGATCAATAATTCTAATATATAAAGTATTTGTAATAATTCATGCAATAAATATATATTTATTTATCACATAAATACATATACACATTATCTTGGCCCATATTCTCCCATATTTATTTTATTAAATAAAAAAAATATTTATACGCAAAATTTTTGATTTATTTGTATAGAAAATATCGGGTTATTACATTATCTATATTAATTTGAGCTTGAATTTATGAATTGCTTGATCAACAGTTCTTTGTGGATTTGTATGAATTCGAGAGAGGAAGTACGAATCTAAACTTAGTTAATATAGCACGTGTTCTTGAATTTTGTGAATGAACAGAATCTTGATGAATGTTAAGGTAGAGATATGTTTGACATCGCATGTAATCGGATAAAGGACTTAAACTTAAACATTCTTCAATTACAATTTGCATAGAGATATAGTGAGTTAGTTGATTAAGGTGTTTAACTTTTTTCTATCTAATTTGTGGATTTTAGTTAATACGGTATTAGTGCATCGAGAGGTGGCTAGTGCTATATACATGTTCTTCATTAATAAACTGGGATAGTGAATTGAACTGGAATAAAGGTGTAAAAATCAGAGTGAAGCTTAGGGTGAAGTTGTAAGCCTAATTCTCCAATAATTATTTGAAATTTCTGTTTTTAAGATTTGAGATTGTGTTGTGATCTTATATTTATTAATAATTTAGTTTTAATAATTTTACTCATTGATTTGGATAGTTTAATAAAAGTAGGATTAATAAGAAACTGATAATTGTGACGTTAAATTCTAACTAAATTTTTCTCTGTGGAATGATACTCTACTTACTATTATATTACTTGTTGACCACGTATACTTACGTGTTGCGCATAATTAGATTTTACCCAACAAGTTTTTGGCGCCGTTGCTAGGGACAATTTTAGTCTAGATTTTAAAATTTTACGATATCAATTTAATTAGTCCAGATTTATTTAAACATTTTTATTTTTGTTTTTTTCGTCTTATTTCAGGTTTTTGAAGTTAGTTTATGCAAACGCGGTCCAAAAATCCAGACTTGCTTCCTTTTGAGGATGACATTGAGAAAAAGTTCCAAAGGCTAAGTAAAAGGATTAAGGAAACAAGAGAAGAATTCAAAAACTCTAAAAAAGAAGAAGTAATGGCTGCTGAAGATCACAAAGCGTTGAGGGATTTTGCTACACCCAAGTTGACTGAGCTGCTGTCAAGTATCACCAGGCCTGCTATAGCTACAGTCAAGTATCAGATGATCCAGAATTTGTGGACTACTTATAGATGTTAGACTCCCTACCACGAGTTAGCAGATTTTAAACACCCTTTGAACCATTGCACACGGAGGAGAAAGCCACAACGACGATGAAACTGTCATTGGAGGAGCCACCGACTCTTGAACTTAAGCCACTCCATAAACACCTCAGGTATGCATATTTAGGAAATTCTAATTCTTTACCTGTTATTATTTTTGCTGCACTTAACGAATTGCAGGAAGAAAAGTCGCTGAGAGTGCTGAGGGACCACAAATCGGCTATAGGATGGACAATCGCAGATATCAAAGGAATCAGCCCATCCTTTTGCATGCATAAAATTCTGATGGAAGACGATGCAAGACCTACAGTGGAGCAACAGAGACGTCTCAACCCAATCATAAAAGAAGTAGTCAAGAAAGAAATCGTGAAATGGAAGGATGCGGGTATCATCTACCTGATTTCAGACAGTAAATGGGTTAGTCCAGTGCAATATGTGCCGAAAAAGGGAGGAATGACCATGGTTTAGAATGATTACAGTGAGCTAATTTTGAAAAGTACAGTGACTAGTTGGAGGGTTTGCATGGACAACAGGAAGTTGAATAAGGCGACCCGAAGAGATCACTATCCTTTGCCCTTTATCGATCAGATGTTGGACAGATTAGCGAGACATGAGTACTACTGCTTATTGGATGGATATTCGGGTTATAGTCAGATAATCATCGCTCCTGAAGATCAAGAGAAGATTATGTTTACATGCCCATACGGCACATTCGCATTCAGGAGAATGTAATTCAGTTTGTGTAATGCACCCGCTACCTTCTAGCGGTGTATGATGGCCATCTTCTTGGATATGGTGGAGAAAAATATGGAAGTCTTCATGGATGACTTCTCTGTCTATGGGGATGATTTTCACTAATAAAAAATGGTCATTTGTGATGGCCAAAATCCATCACAAAAAGTAAAAAAATAATCACGAAAGGTTTACGTGATGGCTTTAAGCATCACAATGGCCGTCTTGTATACGCCCATCATGAAAGGTTTTACGTGATGGTTTTGGCAATCACGCAAACGCTTAGTGCTTTTGTGATGATTAATACAATCACATTAACATATAATCTATTGTGATTGTCAAAGTCATCAAAAAAAAACAAGACTTTAGGGATCAAATTTAAGAATGTGAATCTCTACTTACGTATAGTTTATTTCACTATATTAATTATATCTATATTAATTGTATCAAATGATACTTGTAGGATTAAAACCCTCTCCCATTTGCAAACTAAATAACGAGAATTACCACTACACCAAAGTCCAGATCATGATTATAATTTTAAAACAAAATATAAAAGGAAACATATGTGAGTTGACTTACTAAACAAAATTACTTCTAAACAAGATTTGGTGATTGAAATTGCAGTCACAAATACTCTATAATGATGATAAAATTAGTAATCACTAAGAGCTATCATATATTTTATTGTTTTGTGACGGCTTGAAAATTCCATCAAAAAATACCTTCTTTTTGTAATTGCAAATAAAAGTCGTCACAAAAATCTATCTTTTTAATGATTGTCATGACCTATTATATTAAAATATTAGTGATAGCTTAAATGCAATCACAAAAAGGGTATATCTATAAGTGATGACTTAGTGCGCCACAAAAAGAAAATTTATTTTGCGTGAAAAAATTGGTGTGATTGACATGGCCATCACAATTATAATACATTGATGGAAAAATTAGTCATCACTAAGAGCCATCATATATACTATTATTTTGTGATTGCTTAAAAAGTCTATCACAAATTACTATCTTTTTTGATTGTTTTTAAAAACTGTCACAAACTTCCGTCACGTATTTTTGTTTTTCTAGTAGTGTTTGGAGAATTTGGTAATGGTCCTACAAAGATGCACAAACACGAATTTGGTCCTAAACTGGGAAAAGTACCACTTTATGGTTGAAGAAGGTATAATTTTGGGGCACAAAGTCTTGGCTCAAGAATTAGAGGTTGATAAAGCTAAGCTAGAAACAATTGAAAAGCTTCTTCCACCGAGTTCAGTTAAGGAAATTAGAAGTTTTCTGGGACATGTTGGGTTCTACAGGAGATTCATAAAGACTTTTCTAAAATTGCAAAACCTTTGTGCAGTCTTTTAGAAAAGGATTCAGGTTTTAAGTTTAATAAGGAGTGTAAATTGACATTCGAACAATTGAAGAAGAAATTGACTTCAGCTCCCGTAATCGTCGTACCAGATTGGAATATGCCTTTCGAGTTAATGTGTGATACGAACAACTATGCGGTTGGGACTTTTTTGGGTCAATGCCGAGAGAAGGTATTTCATGCCATATACTATGCAAGTAAAACACTTACGAAAACTCAAATGAATTACACAACTACAGAAAAAGAATTACTTACAGTATTATATGCCTTCGATAAATTCTGGGCTTATTTGATCGGAACAAAGGTGACAGTCTACACGGATCACTTGGCTATTCGGTACTTAATTTCGAAAAAAGATGTTAAGCCTTTCCTGATTCGATGGATTCTCCTTCTCTAAGAATTTGATTTAGAACTAAAGGATTGAAAGGGGACAGAGAATCAAATTGTCGATCATTTGTCTAGGTTGGAAAATCAGGGTACAAAGGAAGAAGACCAATGTGTAATCAATGAGTCATTCCCGGATAAACAATTGTTTGGGATAAATACAGAATTTCCATGGTACGCGAACTATCTAGTGAGCAACTTGCTTCCCCCTGATCTTACTCGTCAGCAAAAGAAGAAATTCCTACACACCATCAAGTGGTACATGTGTGATGAGCCATACCTATTCAAATAGTACGCCGACAAAATGATTAAAAAGTGTGTGCCTTACAGTGAGGTGAATAGTATATTTCATGAGTGTCATTTGTCTGTGTATGGGGGACATTATGGTAGTGAGAGAACAGTGGCAAAAGTGCTTCAAACCAGGTTTTATTGGCCTACATTGTTTAAGGACGCCCGCCAGTTTGTTAAAAGTTGTGATAGATGTCAACGGGTGCGCAACATATCGAAAAGGAATGAAATGCCACTACAAGCAATATTGGAAGTTGAAATTTTTGACGTTTGGGACATTGATTTTATGGGGCCATTTCCATCATCATTCGGTAATCAGTATATATTGCTGAAGGGTTTCGACATAGAAACGTACAACAGAAATAGAATAATATAAACAAATTTCGAAACCCTAAAATAGGATCCATACGAAAAATAATTAAATTAGTGGTTAGAAATTGTACCGATTAAGAAAGCTCGAAACGATGTGATCGAATCTCTAACGCAATTCGAACGGACTGCGTCTCTATGGTATCCACACGAGCGCTCCGCGAATCGTCGTACAATCTGTAGAAGAAGGAAACGCGGTACTAGCCACCAAGGATGAGGATTTTCTAAAACTGTTTTCTCTCTAGTCTTCTTCTAAGAGCGGCTAGGGTTTTGGTTAATGAATATTACCTAAAATGGCTGCTACATATAATATATATAGAGATTAAAAGGAATTATTCAAAACCTAATTTAATAAAATTTGTATATATATATATATATATCTTAATTAAGTCTTACTTAATCAATATACCTATATATAAATTATCCTATTAATTTAAATTCATAATTTAAATACTATCAATCATATTGACATATTTAAATCTTTATAATTTAAATTAATTCCCTTTTAATTACGTTCTATGTGTGTGACCCTATAGGTTATTATTACGTTGGCAATAATTTTAAAATCATATTATAAAATTATAAACAGTGAGCGACATCTAGTGATGCATCACTGCTACCCAAGTAATAATAAGATTGATGATTCGATGCAACCTTTTCGTGACCAATGTTTCAATGTAATTTAATCCTTTTAACCTTAATATCCTAGATTAAATTCGAGTCATGGAATGTGTCATACTCTTTATAATATAAACTGAGTTTTCTTGATCAATGAGTAGATTATATAAAACAAACCACTATTTGAGAATGGTCATGCATTTCATAGTCATACTCAATCAAGAGGCCCATGGATACCATCCCTAATATATAGGAGGGTTAAATTCCATCTAGATCACTCATATTCCTCACACGATTCATGATGTACCCAATAATCACCTTTATAGTCCACCTTATTAAAGGTGACATTTGATGATATCAAAGTACATAAATTCCTGTGTAGTAATATAGTGATTTCAGGTCGAAGGACCATTACATCATTGTCACTATGAGAATTTCTAATGACACTTCGCATAATGCTCCACATAGAATTCTCATGGTGGGTCTGCCCGGTACATCGTTCTCTAACATGTACCAATGCATTGACTTAATATCTCATATATTTATGACCAATGAGATTTGTTCATCAGTCAATCCACATACTAGTTTCAATGCATCAATGTTGTCCCATCAACAATGATACTCGACTGGGGACATTTAAGAACAATGATACTAATTGTAATTATATAATCTCATGTTCAAGTCAAATACTTGAAACTATATAATTTGTATCACTATTCTAAGGAATTTTATTATGTTAACAATTATATTACGCAGTAAATAAAACCATAATAAAATTATTTATTTATTCAATCAAATATAATATCAAAATGTTAAGCAATTATATCAAATAATTGGCCTCTAGAGCATAAATACTAACAGTCTCCCACTTGCACTAGAGCCAATCACTCATTTATCTAATACCCATGGAACTAGTGTGACCGTCGTGCTTCTGCTGCGACAAAACCTTGGTCAGTGGATCTGTAACATTATCATCTGTTGCCACTCTTCCTATATGTACATCTCCTCTATTAATGATTTCACGGATGAGATGGTACCGCCTAAGTATATGCTTGGATCGTTGGTGAGATCTGGGTTCCTTAGCCTGTGCAATGGCTCCATTGTTATCAAAGTATAGCTTAACCGGATCAACAATGGTTGGAACGACACCTAGTTCAGTGATGAACTTTTTAATCCATATAGCCTCCTTGGCCGCACTAGAAGCAGCAATATACTCTCCCTCTGTTGTAGAATCGGCTACTATCTCTTGCTTCGAACTCTTCCAGCTAACAGCACCAGCATTAAGGAAAAATACAAAACCTGACTGAGACTTATAATCATCATTATCAGTCTGGAAACTAGCATCTGTGTAACCCTTTACTGCTATTTCGTCTTCACCTCCATATACCAAGAATGAATCCTTTGTCCTTTTTAGGTACTTAAGGATATTCTTGACTGCTGTCCAGTGACCTTCACCAGGATTCGACTGGCATCTGCTCATCATGATCAAAGCATACGAGACATCCGGCTGAGTACATATCATTACATACTTGATAGATCTAATTGCCGAAGCATAAGGTATCTTTCTCATACGCTCCTCATCATCTTGTGATTTAGGACATTGGGCCTTAGAGATCTTTACACCATGAGTCATGGGTAAGTGTCCTCTTTTTGCCTCTTGTATGCTGAACCGTTTCAGCACTTTATCAATATATGTACTCTGACTTAGGCCAATCATTTTTCTCGATCTATCTCGATAGATCTTGATACTTAAAATGTAGGCTGCATCGCCTAAATCTTTCACGGAGAAACATTTTCTTAACCATGTTTTTACAGCCTGTAATGAAGGAATGGCATTCCCAATAATTAATATGTCGTCAACATATAATATCAGGAATACAATGTGACTCCCATTAACCTTCTTATATACACAAGGTTCATCTTCATTTTTAATAAAGCCAAACTCTTTGATTGCTTCATCAAATCGAAGATTCCAACTCCGAGAGGCTTGCTTCAATCCATAAATGGATTGTTGCAGCTTACATACCTTTCCAGCATCCTTTTTAGCAAAAAAAATGCTCAAGTTGTGTCATGTACACATCCTCAAGGAGATTTCTATTAAGGAAAGCAGTTTTGACATCCATCTGCCAGATTTTGAAATCATAATAAGCTGCAATAGCAAATAAATTCCTGATGGATTTAACCATTGCCACTGGAGAGAAGGTTTCATCATAGTCAATACCTTGAACTTGTTTGAAACCTTTTACTACCAGTCGGCCTTTATAAGTTTGTACATTACCATCCATGTCGGTTTTCTTCTAAAAAACCCACTTGAACCCTATTGGTTTTACCCCTTCGGGTGGATCAACCAAAGTCCATACTTGGTTAGTATACATGGAGTCCATTTCAGATCTCATGGCTTCAAGCTATCTCTCAGAATCTGGTCCATTCATAGCTTCTTGGTAGGAAGTAGGCTCATCCTGATCTATGAGCATCATATCACCGTTTTGAGTCACAAGATATCCATAATATCTCTCGGGCTCTTGGCATGTCCTACCAGATCTACGAATTCTTTGTGTAATTTGAGCAGGTTCACTTTCCACAACATCTTGTGGTTCCTGCTCACGTTCCAACTCAGGTTCAATGATATTCTGTGGTTCTCGAATTTCTTCGAGTTCTGTTTTCCTCCTACTGTTTCCTTTAGAGACAAATTCTCTTTCTAGAAAAATACCAGTTCGAACAACAAACACTTTGTTCTCAGAAGGTTTGTAGAAATAATACCCTTTTGTTTCCTTTGGGCATCCCACAAAATTACATTTGTTAGATTTGGGTTCGAGCTTGTCAGAATCCAGATGTTTTACAAACGCCTCGTAACCTCAAAGCTTCATGAACGATATACTAGGACGTTTCCCTGTCCACATCTCATATGGTGTCTTCTGAACCATTTTTGTAGGAACACTGTTAAGTGTGAATGCAGTTGTCTCTAGGGCATGACCCCAGAAGCTTATTGGAAGATCTGCATGACTCATCATTGATCGTACCATGTCTAACAAGGTTCGATTCCTCCTCTCAGACACACAATTCCATTATGGTGTTCCATGTGGAGTGAGCTGTGATATAATACCACACTCCTTTAGAAGGTCATCAAAGTCTTGGCTTAAGTATTCACATCCTCAATCGGATCGAGGGACTTTTATTCTTTTTGCCAAATTGGTTTTGAACTTCATTCTTGAATTCCTTGAACTTTTCAAAGGATTCGGATTTGTGTCTCATAAGATACACATATCCATATCTACTGAAGTCGTCAGTAAATGTAATGAAGTAATTAAACCTACCTCTTGCTAACGAACTCATGGGTCCACATACATCACTATGTATAAGTCCCAATATATCGCTAGCCCGTTCACTGTGTCCAGTGAAAGGGGCTTTAGTCATCTTGCCTAATAAACAGGATTCGCATTTTTCATATGATTCAAAATCAAATGAATCCAAAAATCCATCTTTATGGAGTTTTGATACGTGTTTCTCATTTATATAGCCCAAACGACAGTGCCAGAGATATGTCGGATTTGAAACATTTGATTTAAATCGTTTTATATTTATGTTATAGATAGGCATTTCCAAATCAAGAATATAAAGACCGTTAAACAATTGTGCAACACCGTAGCAAATATCATTTAAGTAAAACAAACAATGATTATTCTTGATTATAAATGAAAAAACCTTTCTTGTCCAAACAAGAAATAGAAATAATGTTTTTGCTTATAGCAGGCACATAATAACAATCCTCTAATTCTAATATTAGCCCAGTGGGCAAAGATAAATGATAAGTTTCTACTGCCAGTGCAGCAAATTTTACTCCATTCCCAACTCGTAGGTCAACCTCTCCTTTATCCAAAGTCCTACTCCTTTGAAGTTCCTGCACATTAACACAAATGTGAAAACCACATCCAGTATCAAATACCCATGATGTAGAAGTAGACAAGTTGACTTCTATAACATATATACCTGAATCAGAAGTCACACTTCCTTTCTTTTTCTTCACTTCTTCCAAATAAGCATAACAATTCCTCTTCCAGTGTCCAGATTTTCCACAGAAGTGACAATCACCTTCTTTAGCCACCCCACCTTTAGGTTTTAAAGCCTATTTGGTTTTGGAATTAGGTTTGGCACCAGAAGTAGATCCTATCTTTTTTTGCCTTTCCATTTTCCCTTAGCATTCTCCTTTTGCACCATCATTATGGGAGCGGGTCCTGCCTTTTTCATGTTGTTCTCAGTAGTTCTTAACATGCTCAACAACTCAGTAAGGGGTTTCTCAATTTCATTCATTCGATAATTCATAACAAATTGAGAGTAGCTGTTTTTCAATGATTGGAAAACAAGATCAATTTGGGCTTCTGGAGTGATTGGTAAACCCAACCTATCAAGGTACTCAATATACCCAATCATTTTCAGCACACGTGGACCAACTGGATCACGTTCACCCATCTTGCAGTGATACAATGCCTTGCTTGTATCATACCTCTCTTGTCGAGCATGCCCTTCGAACAATTTCTTGAGATGCTCGATCATCTCATAAGCATCCATCAACTCATGTTGCTTCTGAAGCTCAGCGCTCATGGTTGCTAGCATGAGACAACTCACGTCCAGAGCATCATCTTGATGCTTCTTGTAAGAATTATGCTCCGCACGTGGTGCAGTGACAGCTGGTGCTGCAGAAATGGGCCCTTTAAGGACATATAGCTTGTACTCTTGTTTGAGGACAATCCTCAAGTTCCTGTGCTATTCAATAAATTAATTCCACTCAGCTTGTCCTTCTCAAGGACTGATCGTAGTGAAAGACTACTTGTGTTGTTGTTGTTTGCCATTGATATCTACAATTTATAAGTGCCAAAATAATAACTCAAATTGCAGAGTTGATATTATGTAATTGATAATAGTAAATTCAAAATATACCTCCCACTATTTTATTCAAATTAATAGCCCTCACCATTAATTTGGAAAGCATTTTTATTAAATCTTTCTAGTGAGCCAATATCCATATTTAATTATGACTTAAGTTAGCTTTGGCTAATACATAATTATTTAGGTAGACAACCCTTTTGTCAATTATATCATATATAACTCTTGGATAGTTTGGTAAACAACAATTGTTTCTAGTCCATCTAATGGTACCTACCAAACTCTATGCCTCTAAGTCCACAATCCTATTGAGATAACTTAGTTAAGTCGGGCCGAATGATTTTAATAATTTGGATATCACAATTATCCTATCGCATCTTACCTAGATAAATAGGGTACTTTACTTTGGCAAACCTACATCTATTGATCAAGGTCTTGATGAGTGTTATTCATTGGAAGACATCTGATTTAGACTTAATAATTTAATTAGGGATTTTATAAATAAATTTAGATCTCGCCAATTCTCAATCTTATTAAGCATGCACATTATTTGTCATATCATATCACATACAAGTATAAATAAAGTGAGAAATTAAATGTGTCACAGTTATGGCCCAATTCACTATCAATCTTTTCAAGCTAATGAAAGATTGAAGGTCAATCTAAGGTGATAAAAGATCTTAAAATAAATAGCTTCCTTGGATCTTCCTCAAGCATGTGCCTCCTCTCCATCATCATCTTTCTGTCGTGTTCTCCATCTTGACATCTTTATCGATTACAGATTATTACATGACATAAAGAAACCTCGAGTTACATTCGAGAGGATTTAGATGAGAAGAGAATATTACATTAGAATTTATAGAAAGGCAAGACATGCAAGCCTTATTTCAAAACCAAAAACCACTAACCTATGGGTCAAAAGGCCATAACTGTGCACCATGCATATCACAATAAACACATAACAATTTATATATAATTAAAGAAAACTATATATAACATATAGGGGACACGACCATCGTGCGCTACAACAGTGGGGGTCCAAAGGGGGGTCTCCCCCCTGGCGATGGTCCGGCTGATTGCAGAACCATATATTTTAATCCACCAAAACAATCATAATAACAAAACACCTGGTACATATCATATATGTCCCGTTTCAATTAATCATATTAAACTAAATCTGCATACTGCTAATCTAATTACAGCATAAGTTGTATAATGTTATTACTCCATATAAGATACAATTAACAGAACATCATATACATGCATATCTATCAATGATATTCATAATACCAGAATATGTCGATTATAGAATATCATATACTCAATTAACAGAACATCATATACATGCATATCTATTACAGACATTCATAATAACAGAATATGTCGATTACAGAATATCATATACTCAATTTCAGTTCGGTAAAATTGTATCATCTTATATCATATATATCGAAAATAATATAATCAATTTCAGATCGGTAAAATTGTATCATCACATATCATATATATCGAATACAATTAAACATGTTATCTGAATTAATCGTTTCACAAGTAGCTCTGATACCACTGGAGGGTTTTGACACAGAAATGCACAGTGAAAATAGAACAATATAAACCAATTTTAAAACCTTAAAACAGGATCCATTCGAAAAACAATTAATTCAGTGGCTAGAAATTGTACTGATTAAGAAAGCTCAAAACGATGTGATCGAATCTCCAATGCAATTCGAACGGACTGCGTCTCTACGGTATCCACACGAACGCTCCGTGAATCGTCGTACGATCTACAAAAGAAGGAAACGCGGTACTAGCCAACAAGGATGAGGATTTTCTAAAACTGTTTTATCTCTAGTCTCTCTCTAAGAGCGGCTAGGGTTTTGGTTAATGAATAATACCTAAAATGGTTGCTATATATCATATATATAGAGATTAAAAGGAATTATTCAAAACATAATTTAATAAAATGTGAATTTATATATATATATATATATATATAAACATATATATATATATATATATATATATATATATATATATATATATATATCTTAACTAAGTCTTAATCAATATACCTATATATAAATCATCCTATTAATTTAAATTCGTAATTTAAATACTATCAATCATATTGACATATTTAAATCTTTATAATTTAAATTAATTTTATTTTAATTACATTCTATGTGTGTGACTGTTGGTCGATTGCGCAATCGATAAAGACGCGCAAGTATACGCGGTCAACAAGTAATATAATGATAAGAGAGTTGTCGAACCCACGAGGAATTATCACTAATATCTTTCAAGTACTGACTTTATATCGCCTCAATCTTATTTAAACAGTTAATTAAAACGATAAATTATGATTACAATTAATCAAAATAGCAGAAAAACATAACATAGATAGATAGATAAAGAGCTAAGAACACAATATCCACACACAAGCATTTTGTCAAACACTTGGCGTGCATCACTTTGTTCAAATCTCTTAACTCTCTTTATGTTCATGGCGGCCACTATGAATTGGCAATACATAAATTATGCATATACATAATCACATAAAGAACCAATTCGCATGACACCAATCATAAAGAAAGCAAATTAGAAGTTTAATTTATAACAAATAAATCAAACTATTCCAAATATTAGGTAATCATCCAATGGATTATACAAGTATCAAAGAAAAGCTAGAAGTTTAATTCAATTCATTGCCTCCATAGGTGTTACAAATGTTTGCACTAGATCCCCAAGAATGAGTTCTAGCCACTAGAGGAAAAAGGAAGAAAGAAAGGATGGCTTCCCTTAGTTGTTGGTTGAAACTCCTCCATTGATGTTGTTGAAGCTCCCACCATTGATGCTCCTTGAAGCTCTTGAAGAACCATGGCCAAGAGCCATGGCCTCCCTCTTCTCCAAGCCGCCACCTCTCTCTATTTCTCCTCTAGGTTGCAAGTAGAAGTGAAGGATTATGTTTTTGGGTCATTAGGTTGAGCATTTAATAGCTAAAATCTGTCCAAAACTCGTGTCTGGCGCTGCGGCGCCATGATTTGGCTTGAACGGGGCGCTGCAGCGCGGAAGAAGAGGCTGGGTACTGCTAAGTGGCGCTGCGGCGCCGCAAATACACTAGCAACTCGCGCTGCGGCGTCGGGCCATTTTCTGCTCGGACATCTGTTGGGAAAATGGCCATAACTTCTTCATACGAACTCCGATTGAGGCGATTCAAGATGATCCGGAAAGAGGAGAAGTAGATCTACAACTTTCATTCTTTGAGTTCTTCCAAATAATGGCTAGATCAATGCTCAAATTGGCCTTGAAGTGACTGTTATGCAAATAGCAGTTGGTAGTTTTCAGATTTGACACCCGTTGGGAAAATGGCCATAACTCTCGTATACGAACTCCGATTGAGGAGATTCAAGATGATCCGGAAAGAGGAGACGTTGATCTACAACTTCCATTCTTGAAGTTTGGACAGATAATGACCGGATCATGGCTAAAATTGGGCTTTACGGGACTGCTACGTCAATGGCAAACCGAAAATGCGAATTTGGCGATTCCAACCATCGACCCAAATGACATTCCATCCAATTCCTACAAAACAAAGTAAAAACACATAAAACTAATACAAATATACATAAAAGTAATATAAAACTATATTACACAACAATACAATGAAAACACATAAAAACCAAACAAACTAGCTTAGGATTTACAAATTATCAAACTCAAAAGTACCTAATTTGTGTATATAAAACACACTTATCAAATACCCCCAAACTTGAATCTTTGCTTGTCCTCAAGCAAAACACTAAGAACAAAAACTATAAAAATAAATTCTAACAATCAACTACTTGAGCAATGAATCAATAAGTTTGAACAATGGCCTTAAAGATATAAAAACATGATAACTCTAGAAAACTTTCAAAATGTCACAACGTCTAGGATTTCAACTTGCTTGTTAGTCATACCTTGCTTTAGATCCTTTCTCTGTGTGTGTGTGTGTATCCATTTACACTAAACCAATTATAGCTCGGATTAGCTTATGCAACCATATTACCTTATGAAAGAAATAAACTTCAAAAACTACATGCTTAACACATCACTCATCGCAATTGTAGACAAATCAAACATTCCAAAAATTTGATATCAAAGGACTCTTAGGTGAGTGCATTTTATGCTCCATCTTACCCTAAGTCCGCTTTTATGGGCGAGTGCGTTTTACGCTCCATCTCACCCTAAGTCTGCTTTTATGGGCGAGTGCGTTTTACGCTCCATCTCAACCCACCGCAAGATTCTCGATATATTTTTATTTCTTTTTTTTTCATAGGTGAGTGCGTTTTACGCTCTATCTCCCTTAAGTATGTGTTTATGAGTGAGTGCGTTTTACGCTCCATCTCAACCCACCACATGACCAATTAATCAAACCTAAGTATATTTTGCTTCGAGTGATGTTTAAACGAGTTCTAGAGTTTATTGATATCTCTCATAAGCATTCGGTCATATAAGCCTTCTCTAAGTATACAACTAGTTCATTACAAATGGATGAGTGCTCAAAAGTAAGAGTCATAAGCAAAGCAATAACCAACAGTAAGTCAATCACCCAAACTAAGCAACATTTATCCATTTTTCATGAGTTATAACCTTAACAATCATTTGCCTGATCATATATTATAGCTCAATTCAAATTAAATCAATGCTCAAGAGATAACCTATACTAGAAATGCAATTAAGCCCACAAAATAAAATAAAATAAAACATATCAAAACAAAACGTAGAAGACCCCCAAACTTGAAACTGACAATGTCCTTACTAAACGCAATAAAAGAGTTCAATGCAAAGAACTTCCGTGATCATTTATCAGTTGTCGCCTTCCGCAACCGACGTCTACTATTTGCTAAGATATAACATAAAATGGAAAATTTTCAAAATTATAACTAATATGCACTACTAAACATAAAAACATCCAAATAACTGACATAATAATATAATACCAACTCAAGTACCAAGAATATCACAAGTACCCCCAAACTTAAGAAGAACATTGTCCTCAATGTAAAGATAGATAAAATTAAAACTAGAGGACTTCCCTGAGAATATATTAATCGTCATCGACATCTTCCTCCAAGTCCTCCAAGTCGGGAGTACCAAACTTGTTGCGCGATACTCGGTACCTGAAAGAAACACAAAATTTTACACTTTGGGTTGCCTCCCAACAAGCGCTTGGTTTATAGTCTTCGACCCGACTTTATTTAAATAGAAAGAATAAGTTTAATAAAAATGTGTCATGCAAAATCGGACTGTAAGGCCCCAACTTACGCCAAGTCTTGCACAAGAGCTGTATTTATATACAATCTTGTCAATCCAATCTCACAAACGATAACAATAAATAGAACTGTAAGGCCCCAACTTACGCCAAGTCTTGCACAAGAGCTGCATTTACATACAGTCTTGTCAGCCTATTTATCGCAATCGGAAAACACGTGAAAATAAAGATCAAACAAATAACAGATAAATATACGTTCAAATTAAGACTACATTGATTGAAATCAATATTGGACAATATTAGAATAGTAATTCCCCGGCAACGGCGCCAAAAACTTGTTGGTCGATTGCGCAATCGATAAAGACGCGCAAGTATACGCGGTCAACAAGTAATATAATGATAAGAGAGTTGTCGAACCCACGAGGAATTATCACTAATATCTTTCAAGTACTGACTTTATATCGCCTCAATCTTATTTAAACAGTTAATTAAAACGATAAATTATGATTACAATTAATCAAAATAGCAGAAAAACATAACATAGATAGATAGATAAAGAGCTAAGAACACAATATCCACACACAAGCATTTTGTCAAACACTTGGCGTGCATCACTTTGTTCAAATCTCTTAACTCTCTTTATGATCATGGCGGCCACTATGAATTGGCAATACATAAATTATGCATATACATAATCACATAAAGAACCAATTCGCATGACACCAATCATAAAGAAAGCAAATTAGAAGTTTAATTCATAACAAATAAATCAAACTATTCCAAATATTAGGTAATCATCCAATGGATCATACAAGTATCAAAGAAAAGCTAGAAGTTTAATTCAATTCATTGCCTCCATAGGTGTTACAAATATTTGCACTAGATCCCCAAGAATGAGTTCTAGCCACTAGAGGAAAAAGGAAGAAAGAAAGGATGGCTTCCCTTAGTTGTTGGTTGAAACTCCTCCATTGATGTTGTTGAAGCTCCCACCATTGATGCTCCTTGAAGCTCTTGAAGAACCATGGCCAAGAGCCATGGCCTCCCTCTTCTCCAAGCCGCCACCTCTCTCTATTTCTCCTCTAGGTTGCAAGTAGAAGTGAAGGATTATGTTTTTGGGTCATTAGGTTGAGCATTTAATAGCTAAAATCTGTCCAAAACTCGTGTCTGGCGCTGCGGCGCCATGATTTGGCTTGAACGGGGCGCTGCAGCGCGGAAGAAGAGGCTGGGTACTGCTAAGTGGCGCTGCGGCGCCGCAAATACACTAGCAACTCGCGCTGCGGCGCCGGGCCATTTTCTGCTCGGACATCTGTTGGGAAAATGGCCATAACTTCTTCATACGAACTCCGATTGAGGCGATTCAAGATGATCCGGAAAGAGGAGAAGTAGATCTACAACTTTCATTCTTTGAGTTCTTCCAAATAATGGCTAGATCAATGCTCAAATTGGCCTTGAAGTGACTGTTATGCAAATAGCAGTTGGTAGTTTTCAGATTTGACACCCGTTGGGAAAATGGCCATAACTCTCGTATACGAACTCCGATTGAGGCGATTCAAGATGATCCGGAAAGAGGAGACGTTGATCTACAACTTCCATTCTTGAAGTTTGGACAGATAATGACCGGATCATGGCTAAAATTGGGCTTTACGGGACTGCTACGTCAATGGCAAACCGAAAATGCGAATTTGGCGATTCCAACCATCGACCCAAATGACATTCCATCCAATTCCTACAAAACAAAGTAAAAACACATAAAACTAATACAAATATACATAAAAGTAATATAAAACTATATTACACAACAATACAATGAAAACACATAAAAACCAAACAAACTAGCTTAGGATTTACAAATTATCAAACTCAAAAGTACCTAATTTGTGTATATAAAACACACTTATCAGTGACCCTATAGGTTATTATTACGTTGGCAATAATTTTAAAATCATATTATAAAATTATAAATAATGAGCGGCGTCTAGTAATGCATCACTGGTACCCAAGTAATAATAAGATTGATGATTCGATGCAACCTTTTCGTGACTAATGTTTCAATGTAATTTAATCCTTTTAACCTTAATATCCTAGATTAAACTCGAGTTATGGAATGTGTCATTCTCTTCATAATTTAAACTGAGTTTTCTTGATCAATGAGTAGACTATATGAAACAAATCACTATTTGAGCATGGCCATGCATTTCATAGTCCTACTCAATCAAGAGGCCTATGGATATCATCCCTAATATATAGGAGGGTGAAATTCCATCTATATCACTCATATTCCTCACACGATTCATGATGTACCCAATAATCACCTTTATAGTCCACCCTATTAAAGGTGACATTTGATGATATCAAAGTACATAAATTCCCGTGTAGTAATTCCTTGAACTGAACAGGTGCTCGGCAGTTACTTCTTGCTCAACCCACTTCCTCATTATACTACTACTTCTTCCTCAATTAAACTTCCAACCTCCATCCATTACACCCAATTCTCTCCCACGATTTTGGCATCTTCCACTCCATCTCCCCACCACTTCAATCCATTACTCCTAACCCTTTACATCACACCACCTCTATATAAACACACCCTCACAACCCAAGTTCATCACATACATTCAATTTAAACTCAGAAATCCACGAATTAGGGTTCTTATCGTGGGGATTCATCTTGCACTTGAGAGTGAACTCGTCTTCAAGTTCTTCATCTTCAATCACCATAATTGCCACAAATTCATCAAGTTTGGGGGAAGAAATCAGTGTGCACACCAACTGTTTGCAAGATTGTGTGACTGAAGTTTGGGGGAAAAATCATTGATAAAGCTTACAATTTTCAATTCAATGGCGTCGAAACCCGCAACAAAGAGGCACCGGGGAGAGAGTTCCACAACAACACTACCATCACAAACCTTTGACTGACGCAAATTCATAAGTGCCGCCGCCACCGACCGATAAGACTACATTGTGATGACCCCAAAATAGGTATACAACACCCATTCTGAGTCGCAAAATACATGGTACAGAAAGCAAACTACAACTTCAATAATACAATTGTCGTGCAAAATACGACAACACATACTGCGAGTTTAAATACAAATATTGTCTTCTAGACAATATCCACACCCAAATAAGTCCTCATTATAATTATTCATACACTATTTTATAGAAATAGTGAGGACAGCTACAACATCTTTCTAGGACCATCACTCCATACCCCGACTCGATCCTGCTATGTTCTCACCTCCTGAGAAGAAAAATGGAACAAAAAGGAAAAGGGTGAGCTCAACTAGCCCAGCAAAGAATATTATAACTAAGATAATATACAACAAATTATCATTAGTCTTCAATAGGGAAAAATCTGATAGAATATAATGGACAACAAGTTTTAGATCAAAAAATACAGTGGAAACATCAATCCATTAGAAGAGTCATGTAGAGAATGAATTCTACTATCTTCTAAGATTTAAGAGTCCATCATCAATATTTTATCCCTGTAACGTCAATAAATATATATCTTTTAATCAAATACTCATCTTTGCACTACAGGCCAAAGATATTCATTTATTTCACCAGTTGATCATGTTCATCTCAATACCTGTTCATCTTTGCACTACGGGCCAAAGATATTAATCAGTTAATCATTCATCTTTGCACTACAGGCCAAAGATATTCAATAATATCATCATTTAGGACTGAGGATGATGAAAAATATTTTAAAAAAAACGAATCCAGTGAGATAGAAGAACAAATATTAGGGATTCGTATAACAGTTTATCCAAGATCAATAATACTTCATAATAACCAATTGTGAAACAGAATTCAAAATAAAGATCAAAACATGGATACAATCAAAGATAGTAACCATGATAGACATCTTGGACAAAAAGAAGAAAATTTAATTTTTTTGGTGAATAGTGTCGTATTCGTGAATAGTGTCGTATACGTGAATAATGCCGTATACGTGAATAGCAACCCCGACACAAAAAGTTCTAAATTTGATTAAAAAGTTCACCAATATTTTGGTATAATGATATTGAAGAAAATAATATCATTTAAGAAGAAAATAACATCCCTTACCTCAAAAATAACAGTACTTCTGATCGGAATATCGGATAGAAAGCTGAAGGAAACTTGCATCGAACAACAACTCTCAAAGTATCAAAATACTCACAAAAATACGCTCGAGAATCTAGAGAGAAAGAAAACTTGTTTCTGATGTGATTTTCAATTCTAACCTAAGCGTCTATTTATAGGAAAATGCTAGAACGTCATAGAAGACTAAAATAATAAATTAATAATATTTCTTTTCAAACTTCTTACGCACACCTTCACCAACCAAGCCAGCCAAATCTGAAAAATAATAGCAGCCCACATGCTTGAAAAACCAAAAGTGGGTCCCACCCATAAATTTAATAAAAATTATTTTATTTTTTTGAAACTTCAATAATTCATAGAAAATAGCCCGTTTATCAAAAAAATACTAATTTTATGTCCATTCTGCCTAAAATTGAATTCTCTACAACTTTGTAGCTCTGAGTTTTTTCAAATTCCAAATAGAAAATATCCAAAATCCACAAACATGTAATTTTTAATACTTCCCTTCCGACAGAATACTGATAAAATACCTCAGCATTAATTCCTTCATTTCTAACCATATAAAATAAATAAATCCATCGTTTATATCCACATCAAATAAATATTTCCTTATCATATAAATCAATAATTAATTATTCACAAATAATATTACAGAATCACACTTATGACAACCAGGCAGTTCCTAGGAAAGAGGGGGCTTTCCAATAAGGATTTCTCCTTACTGGCGCGCAATTAGGTGACCAAACCTCTCCTTCACAGAACTTTCTAGACATTGACAATAATGCTATCTAATAATATTATTCAAATAATATGAATTATTGATCTGATAATAAGAAATACTGTGCAATGACAATTATTGAAACAACAATAATATAAATTATCAACGCAACAATTATTGAATCAATAAAATAAAATATTGAACAGTAACTACTGTAAAAATTATTGAGTAGTGCCTTCTTACTTACGAATTAGTAATTCAACAATACTGTGTAATACCGTGTACTACTGTGCAACCATGCATATTACTATATTTTAACCACCAGGTAACCCAACAGTGTTAACGGTAACAATTACGCCGTTATTCATAAAAACTAATACTTTGTCATTTTCTTCATCTGATGGTTATTCCGTTATGGGGCCCACAATTGACTGCGCTGTCGTACGGATATTCCCGACAAAAAGAATATTCCACGACCAAACGAATATTCCCTAACAGAAATGAATATCTTATAACCACTTGCTTATTTTGCAAAATTTTCACATTTCACCCATAACCAAAGCATTATATCAAATTAACACCTTATTAATTTAGAATAATGAATAGAGGAAAAATTCAATTTTATTTATAATAAGTTGGGGTCTTAAAACCACCCCTCCTTATAAAATTTCGTCCTCGAAATTGACGTACGTACCTGGTGTTTCGAACAGGTGAGGGTACCTCGCTTTCATTTCTGATTCTAACTCCCAGGTCATTTCATCAATAGAATGGTTCCTTCACAAAACCTTAACTTGTGGTATAACCTTGGTGCGTAGGACATGTTCTTTCCTATCCAAGATTTTAACAGGTACCTCCTCGTACGTTAAATCTTCGGCTATCTCGTCAGGTTCTAACTCAATAATATGGTCCGGGTCTTTCACATATTTATGAAGCATAAATATGTGGAAAATATTGTGAACACGAGACATACTTGGAGGTAATGCGAGTCTATAGGACACATTTCCTATTCGGTCAAGAATCTCAAATGGACCAACAAACCATGGATTGAGATTTCATCTCTTTCCAAATCTTGTAACTCCCTTCCATGGAGCAATACGTAACAGTACATGATCCCCAATATTAAATTCCACGTCCTTTCGATGAAGATCAACATAACTCTTTTGTCGATCCTGTGAGGTTTGAATACGTTGTCGAATCATTTGGATCTTTTCTGTAGTCATGCGTACTATTTCCGGTCCCAACAAAGTTGCTTTACCCACCTCGTCCTAGCATACTAAAGAACGACACTTTCGTCCATACAACGCCTCAAATGGAGCCATGTCTATACTTGCTTGATAACTGTTGTTGTAGGAGAATTCCATCAATGGTAAATACTTATCTTCAAGAGTTTGAATAGTCCTCTCTGATTGTCTGTCCATTTGAGGATGATATGCCGAACTGAATCGTAAATCCGTGCCCATAGCTTTCTGTAAGCTAACCCAAAATCTTGAAGTAAATCTTGGGTCACGATCCGAAACTATGGATACTGGCATGCCATGCAATCTCACAATCTCATTCACGTACATACGAGCAAGACATTCAAGGGAATAAGTTTCTCGTATCGATAAGAAATGAGCAGACTTGGTTAATCTATCAACAATAACCCAAATCGCATATATGCCTTGAGAAACTTTGGGAAGACCTGTAACGAAATCCATGGTAATGTGTTCCCACTTCCTTTCCGGAATCTCAAGTGGTTACAATGGACCTTTTGGCACTATATGCTCCGCCTTTACTCGCTGACAAGTTAAACACCTCGAGATAAACTCTGTGATCTCTCTCTTCATATTATTCTACCAAAATTTATGATGAATATCATGATACATTTTGGTACTTCCAGGATGGATTGAAAACGGGGTGTTGTGTGCCTCCATCATGATTCTATGCTTCAAGTCAGAATCTTTAGGAACGCAAAGTCTAAAGTTGACTCGAAGTTTTCCTTCTTCATCGATTCTTGCTTCTGAAATAGCTCCTTCTTGCACTTTCTTCTTCATACGCATCAGCCCCAGGTCCGTAGCTTGAGCAGCTTTAACTTTATCAATTAAATTCGGTTATACTCGTATATTCACCATCATCACGTGGGTTCCTGAAGTCTTTAACTCTATCTCCATCATTTGCAAGTCATACAAAATGGGCCTTTGCGTTGACAATATAGCACTCGTACTTGTATATGATCTTCTACTCAATGCGTCAGCTACTACGTTCGCTTTTCCAGGATGATATTAAATAGTGTGATCGTAATCTTTCAATAGCTCAAGCCAACGTCGTTGCCGCATGTTGAGTTCTTTTTGGGTGAAGAAATATTTGAGGCTTTTATGGTCCGTATAAATCTCCACTTTCTCCTCTTACAAGTAGTGTCTCCATATCTTCAACGCAAATACGACTGCTGCCAACTCTAGATCATGAGTAGGATAATTCCTCTCATATTCTTTGAGTTGTCGCGAGGCATAGGCTATGACTTTCCTATGTTGCATGAGAACACATCTTAACCCTTTGCCTGAAGCATCGCTGTAGATGACAAATCTATCCGTACCAGATGGTATTGCTAGAACAGGTGCGGAAATGAGTCTCCTCTTGAGCTCTTGGAAACTTTTCTCACATTCCTCGCTCCATACGAATTTGTATCTTTCCGAGTCAGCTGAGTTAATGGAGTAGCGATTCGAGAAAATCCTTCCATGAATCTCCGATAATATCCATCTAAGCCCTGAAAGCTGCGTACTTCGGTCACCGACTTCGGTTGCTCTCAACTTCGTATTGCTTTAATCTTCGCCGGGTCAACAGATACTCCATGTTTTGACATCACGTGCCCAAGAAATGCTACTTCCTTAAGCCAGAACTCGTATTTCTTCAGCTTGGCATATAGATTGTTTTCACGAAGCCTTTCAAGTATCAGCTTCAAATGGTGCTCATGATCTTAACGGCTTTTGGAATTGATGAGGATGTCATCAATAAAGACAACAACGAACTGATCCAAATATTCCTTGAATACTCGGTTCATCATATCCATGAAAGTAGTAGGAGCATTAGTCAATCCAAAAGACATAACTAAGAATTTATAATGCCCGTACCGAGTTCTGAAGGCAGTCTTTGGAATATCATCAGTTTTAATCTTCAGCTGATGATATCCAGAACGAAGATCAATCTTTGAAAAGAATTTTTCTCCTTGCAACTGGTCGAACAGGTCATCAATGTGAGGTAACTGATACCTATTCTTGATGGTGACATGGTTTAATTCTCGGTAGTCAATACAAAGTCGCATACTCCCGTCTTTCTTCTTAACGAATAAAACAGAAGCACCCCAAGGAGATGTACTCGGACGAATGAAACCGATGTCTAATAACTCCTGTAGTTGGACTTTTAACTCCTGAAGTTCAATAGGAGCCATTCGATATGGGGTTTTAGAAATGAGTTTTGTACCCGGTTCAAGATCAATAAAGAATTCAACATCACGTTCTGGGGGTAAACCGGGAAGTCTTCAGGAAATACATCAGGAAATTCTCTAACAACATAAATATTATCCAAATCTGACTTGTCTTTATTCAAATCCATAACATGGGATAAGAAAGCTTGGCATCTATTTTTCAATAAACGAATAGCTTTGTGGCTTGATATGACGGTGACTGATTTTAGTGGTTTAGTTGTTTGAATTCATATGACAGGCTGGTTAGGAATATGAAAACTAACAATCTTACGAAAACAGTCAATTTTGGCATGATGAGTGGTTAACCAATCAATTCCTAAAATCACGTCAAAAACAAGTATCTTTAAAGAGATAAGATCAACAGGTAATGTGATAGTGCCAACTTGGATCAAGCAAGATTTATAAACTGTAGATGTAACAAAGGTTTCACTTAACGGAGTTTCAATAGATAAATTAAAGTCCAATTTCTCTGGAGTCAAGTTTAAACGTTGAGCACAAGCAGGAGAGATAAAAGAATGGGTAGAATCGGTATCTAGTAAGGTATAAACTTCGCAAGAATTCAAGATTAGCTTACCCGTGATCACCTCGTTCGGGTTCCTCGCGTTTTGGCCAGTTACTACAAACGCTCTTCCAGGAACCGCTGATTTTGACTTATCCGGGATAGCCTTTGGAGTCACCATCCCTACTGAACTTGGTTTTGCTACAGAGCAGTCTCGAGCTATATGGCCCTCCTTTCCACAGTTATAACATACCTTGGATTATTGTGGACAGTTTGGGCTGATATGTCCCTCTTTCCCGCAATTGTAACATCTAACTGGAGGTCGATCTCCTCCCCTAGAATTTGTTGTTGGTGCTGGTGCTGCTGCTGATGTCTTCCTGTCATTGTTGAATCTCCTCTTTCTGAAATTTCCACTTGACTCACCTCTCCTATTATCATGGCCATAATTACCACCCGAGTGGTTACCGCATTTGTTCGTATTTTTCCCTCCTCGCTGGTTATCATCATTTTGATGACTGTTGTCATCGGTATGACCCTGGTTGTGGTCCCTTGGTTGAGTATAATCATTACCTCACTCTAATAATTGAGCCCTGTTAACAACATCTGAATACAGAGAAAATTTATGAGAGATAAGGTATTGATGAATCTCAGGTTTTAGACCTCTTAGAAACATCCGTGTCATACGTTCCTCATTCTCTACCAAATAAGGTGCAAACCTGGATAACTCCACAAACTTCGCCTCGTACTGAGACACCGTCATGTTGTTCTGTTCCAGTCTAATAAACTTTACCTCCTTCATATGACGAATACTTTCAGGAAAGTACTTGTCATTGAACAGTTTCTGAAATCTTTCCCAAGACATGTTAAGTGCGGCTGGCTGGGTACGCTTCACGGATTTCCACCAGTAATCTGCCTCTCCACGGAACATAAAGGTGGCGAATGGAACCTTTTGTTCCTCCGTGCATCCCAAGACATCGAATATCTTGGTAATTTGCTTGACCCACATTTCTGCCTTAATCAGATCGGGCTTTCCCCAGAATAGGTATACAACACCCATTCTGAGTCGCCAAATACATGGTACAGAAAGAAAACTACAACTTCAATAATACAATTATCGTGCAAAATATGACAACACATACTGCGAGTTTAAATACAAATATTATCTTCTAGACAATATCCACACCCAAATAAGTCCTCATTACAATTATTCATACACTATTTTATAGAAATAGTGAGGACAGCTAAAACATTTTTCTTGGACCATCACTCCATACCCCGACTCGATCCTGTTATGTTCTCACCTCCTGAGAAGAAAAATGGAACAAAAAGGAAAAGGATGAGCTCAACTATCCCAGTAAAGAATATTATGACTAATATAATATACAACAAATTATCATTAGTCTTCAACAGGGAAAAATCTGATAGAATATAATAGACAACAAGTTTTAGATCAACAAATACAGCGGAAAAAGCAATCCATTAGAAGAGTCACGTAGAGAATGAATTCTACTATCTTCTAAGATTTAAAAGTCCATCATCAATATTTTATCCTTGTAACATCAATCAATATACATCTTTTAGTCAAATATTCATCTTTGCACTACAAACCAAAGATATTCATTTATTTCACCAGTTGATCATGTTCATCTCAACACCTGTTCATCTTTGCACTATGGGCCAAAGATATTCATCAGTTAATCATTCATCTTTGCACTACAAGCCAAAGTTATTCAGTAATATCATCATTTAGGACTGAGGATGATGAAAAATATTTTAAAGAAAACGAATCCAGTGAGACAGAAGAACAAATATTAGGGATTCGTATAACAGTTTATCCAAGATCAATAATACTTCATAATAATCAATTGTGAAACAGAATTCAAAATAAAGATCAAAACATGGATATAATCAAATATAGTAACCATAATAGACATCTTGGACAAAAAGAAGAAAATTTAATTTTTCGGTGAATAGTGTCGTATTCGTGAATAGTGCCGTATACGTGAATAGTAACACCGACACAAAAAGTTCCAAATTTGATTAAAAAGTTCACCAATATTTCGGCATAATGATATTGAAGAAAATAATATCATTTAAGAAGAAAATAACATCTCTTACCTCAAAATAATGGTACTTCTGATCGGAATATCAGATAGAAAGCCGAAGGAAACTTGTACCAAATAGTAACTCTCAAAGTATCAAAATACTCACAAAAATACGCTCGAGAATCTAGAGAGAAAGAAAACTTGTTTCTGGTGTGATTTTCAATTCTAACCTAAGCGTTTATTTATAGGAAAATGCTAGAACGCCATAGGAGACTAAAATAATAAATTAATAATATTTCTTTTCAAACTTCCTACGCACACCTTCACCAACCAAGCTAGCCAAATCTGAAAAATAATAGCAGCCCACATGCTAAAAAAACCAAAAGTGGGTCCCACCCATAAATTTAATAAAAATTATTTTATTTTTCGTAACTTCAATAATTCATAGAAAATAGTCCGTTTATCAGAAAAATACTAATTTTATGTCCATTCTGCCTAAAATTGAATTCTCTACAACTTTATAGCTCTGAGTTTTTTCAAATTCCAAACAGAAAATATCCAAAATCCACAAACGGGTGATTTTTAATACTTCCCTTCCGACAGAATACTGATAAAATACCTCAGCATTAATTCCTTCATTTATAACCATATAAAATAAATAAATTCATCATTTATATCCACATCAAATAAATATTTCCTTATCATATAAATCAATAATTAATTATTCACAAATAATATTACAGAATCACACTTATGACAACCAGGCAGTTCCCAAGAAAGAGGGGGCTTTCCAATAAGGATTTCTCCTTACTGGCGTGCAATTAGGTGACCAAACCTCTCCTTGACAGAACTTTCTAGACATTGCCAATAATGCTATCTAATAATATTATTCAAATAATATAAATTAATGATCTGATAATGGGAAATACTGTGCAATGACAATTATTAAAAAAACAATAATATAAATTTTCAACGCAACAATTATTTAATCAATAAAATAAAATATTGAACAGTAACTACTGTAAAAATTATTGAGTAGTGCCTTCTTACTTACGAATCAATAATTCAACAATACTGTGCAATACCGTGTACTACTGTGCAACCATGCATATTACTATATTTTAACCACCAGGTAACCCAACAGTGTTAACGGTAACAATTACGCCGTTATTCATAAAAACTCATACTTTGTCATTTACTTCATCTGACAGTTATTCTGTTATGGGGACCACAATTGACTGTGTTGTCGTACAGATATTCCTGACAAAAAGAATATTCCACGACCAAACGAATATTCCCCAACAGAAATGAATATTTATAACCACTTGCTTATTTTGCAAAATTTACACATTTCACCCATAACCAAAGCATTATATCAAAATAACACCTTATTAATTTATACTAATGAATAGAGGAAAATTTCAATTTTATTTATAATAAGTTGGGGTGTTACATACATGGTGACAAAAGCTCTTACACCGGAGCGGGGGGTTAGCATCGGATCCTGTCGACGGTGAAATGATGCAACAGATTTATCAAAAAGGGTGGAACAAGTTCACTGTGGAACCTGAGCCTGTCGTTGTCGACGTGGTCAAAGAATTTTATGCTAACACCTAATACAAAGCCTCATTCAACGCATTTGTGCGAGGTCTATTAGTCTCGCTCAGTGTCGATGCCATCAACACCTATTATTAGTTGCGAGTGCCTCGATAGTGCCAATATGCTCACCTACGTGATTTCGATCCTAACTTTGAAGCTATTCTCAAAGAAATGACTAAGCCAGGAACAACATGGATTAAGGGTCGGAAAGGAGGCATAGTTTTTCATAGCAAGGATCTTAGCCGGTATGGTAAGATATGGTATGCCTTCTTATGTGCAAAACAGTTTCCATCCCAACACACATCGGACGTGACCAAAGAAAAGGCACTACTTCTGTATGGAATTGTACAAGATTTCATCATTGATGTCGGGGCCATAATCTATTTTTCCATTCGCTGATGCTTACAAAGAAATTTTTCGGGTGGCTTGCCACACCTATCCCTCATTTGTGGGTTGTGTCACCAAACGGGGGTTAGATGGTCCGATGATGCCCACTCAGATGCCGCTTCAGCTACTCGATTTTAGAATGATCACATGGTATTCGGTGTGGGCCGGGGGCAATTCCCATCCTAGAGGTCTAGGTTTTATTTTCCCATCGACTTTAGAGGATGAAGTTGACACTATAGACACCTCAGAGGATGAGGAGGCACCGACGGGAGATCAAGGAACAAAGCAGATACCACAGTCTCAGGTAATATCTAGCCCTCAGTTCCTAAATCTTCAGCGCCAAGTGGATGAGCACAACAAGCACGCATGACGAGAGATGAGATGCTTTGCCGCTAGGCAGGATCACATGTTTGAAGCAATGATACTCTCGTTTGCATCATTAAACACGACGCTCCAAAGTTTTAATCCTAATGCTTAATTTCTATATCAGCAACCGGCCCCACTACCACAATTTCCACCAAGTGACTTTGATGAAGAAGAACACCACACACCACCACCTCAAGCTTAGTGATTACAGGGAAGTCCTCTTATGTTTGTTTTTATATCTATAAAATGAGGGCATCATAATTTTTAAGTTTGGGAGATTTAATTTCATGTTTGCATATTTAAGTTTATTAAACTAGGTTTGCATAGTAGCTTAGGTGCATATTTAGTTTTTATTTAGTTATTTGTTTATGTTTGCATTCATGTTATGTTTGCTCTATCTAAAAAAATTTAAAAAAAAATTAGTTATATATTGTGTTAATTTTGCATATGTCAAGCAGTGTTGTAGTTTATTTTTATTGTGGCCAATGATGAGATTGGGATTGAGTAAACTAATACAGTACTTAGTATAGAATCATGATGTATTTTTGAATTATAACTCGGATCTCGTGCTTGTTTGAAACTGGTATAAAAAGGGAAGCACGTAATAACATCTGTGTTGACTGATTAGTTTAAATTAATACATAAATAGTTTCTAAAGGATAATGCTAATGTAAATCATAGAATGACAAGAATAGGTAGTGGAGATGACAAATTAGGCAAGAACCTAAATTTGGGGGAAAAGGTAGGGTATATAAGCTTCTAAAAAAATCAATTATCTAGTTGAGTCTTGTGGTGGGTTGAGAAGAAATACTCCCCATAAACACGAGCGTAAGATGGAGCGTAAAATGCACTCACCAACCATGTATCTAAAAAAATGAAGAGAAGACGGGAAATAAGGGCAAAGAGCCCCCGTTAATGAAAAAAAAAAGCATGAATACCCTATTCGGACCCCTAATCTTGGTAAACGTTTGATTTTAGTTGGAACTCATCTATTTTTGAAATTTTTGAGTTATTCTGTATGATTCTTAATAAGAAATTGATTATGTGTTGAATTTGAATTAGAATCAGTTACCATAGATGTTGCTCAGACACACTATATTAGTGATAACGGTCTAAGATTCGAGGATTGATAAGAAATTATTAAGTGGTTTCGATATGAGGTGTTGAAATGTTTGCTTGATCTTTCAGAGGCTGAAGGAATAAATTTAATTCTGTGATACTGTTGGATTCGTAGACATATAGTTAGATACATTATATATCATTGCATTGCATTGTTAAGCATAGTATTTTGTTTTGTGCTCGAGGACTAACACAGTTTAAGTTTGGGGGATTTTGATAAGTGGATTTTATATCCACGAATCGGTTTCTAATTCAAGCTTATTAGTTGTTACATCCTTGATTTTATGTTTTATTTTTACTTGTTCATTGTTGTTTTATATGTAGGTGGGTTGGTGTGGCAAGTAGTCAAGAAGGGAAGCATTTGGAGCGATTTTAGAGCAAGTATAAAGATAAAGCAAAGTCAGAATGCATAAGGCATGCCCGCCAGGGCGGGCCTTATTAAGCATAACACCCACGCTGGGGCGGGGGGTCTTCAAATCAGTTGACAGTAGCCTAGCCCATCAGGGCGGGCATTTTCTAAGTATATACCCCCGCCGGAGCGGGGGGTCCCGAGTGTTGCTGTCCTATTTTGATTCTAAAACTGTTAGAAGTTGGTTTTGAGTGATTACATAGCTTTGGGATTCTATGGGATGGAGGATACAAACACAAGATCAAATCAAGATATACAAGACAATTATCAGAAATTAATAACATATTTTCTTATCAAGCACTGGAGTGAAGATTTTGAAGGAACGTTCATATCAATTGCGGATTAAGGCTAACGTGAAGGGTGTTCTGAATTATTCTTTGTTTAGTCTTATATTTGTAATTGAAAGGATGACATCTTTAATTTATTCAGTTTTTATTTCATTGATGATGAACTAATTTACTTTTTAGGCTTATGACGGATCTTTAAGTGAAACGATGATTATGTAACTTTGATTTCCAGTTTAATAAGCTATTATCCAGTTTATCTATATTAATTTAAGCTTGAATTTATGAATTGCCTGGTCAACAGTTCTTTGTGGATTCGAGAGAGGAAATACAAATCTAGACTTAGTTAATATATCATGTGTTCTTGAATTTTGTGAATGAACAGAATCTTGATGAATGTTAAGGTAAAGATATGCTTGACATCGCATTTAATCGGATAAAGGAATTAAATTTAAACCTTTTTAAATTATAATTTGCATAGAGATATAGTGAGCTAGTTGATTAAGGTATTTAACTTGTTTTTATCTAATTTGTGGATTTGAGTTAATATGGTATTAGTGCATCGAGAGGTGGCTAGTGCTACATACGTGTTCTTGATTAATAAACTGGGATAGTGAATTAAACTGGAATAAATGTGTAAAAATCAGAGTGAAGCTTAGGGTGAAGTTGTAAGCCTAATTCTCCAATAATTGTTTGAAATTTCAGTTTTTAAGATTTGAGATTGTTTTATGATCATATATTTATTAATAATTTAGTTTTAATAATTTTACTCATTGATTTGGATAGTTTAATAAAATTAGGATTAATAAGAAACTGATAATTTTGAGGTTAAATTCTTACTAAATTTTTCTCTGTGGGAACGATACTCTACTTACTATTATATTACTTGTTGACCACGTATACTTGCGTGTTTTGCGTAATTAGATTTTACACAACACTCAACTTGTTATATCATGACCTAAGTGATAAACCTTTCAAGATTTGCTTGATGCATTTGTATATAAACCTTTTAAGATTTTGAAAACTAATAATGTGGGCTGAAGCCATTCTATAGTTTGCAGCCTGACTAGGTACTTGTTGGTAAGGTTAAGCTACTAATATTGTGAATTTATGTTGTCTGTTTTCTTTAGTTTTTCTGTTATTATCAATCTGCCCAAGTTATTTATATTACAGTTTACAAATTTTTTTTTTCCATTTGCAAATGTAATATCTCACCTCATGGCATGCTATGTGTGGCAATCATTCGGGATCCCTTTGATGAATGTCAATCCAATGTTAAGCAGAGGTTACTGGCCAACTTAATTTTGATGGAGCGTGTCCTGAACGTTGCTCCCATCCTAAAAGTTCTGATGATTTGAGAAGATTCTTAGTTTTGGTTTGGTATTTTTTACATGCATAAGTAACAATGATGCAAAATTTTATCATGTGTAATGTTTGAGTACTATATGTTTTTTCTTAGTATTGTGCTGGTGTGATGACTTGATGTGCACTGAGCATATATGCAATATGTGCAGTATCTGGACCAGGGTATTGTGTGGTTTGTCTTGATTGCTGTAATGAACGTGTTGTTTATTTCATATAGTAATGATAACATGAGCTATTTGCGTAGAGCTTTTGATTAAATTTTACTATAAGAAAAAAGGCTAAGTTCGACGGAATAAAGTTTGACGGAATAGTTTCACTCGAAAATAGTATAATACCGACTTAATTATCCCTCGAAGATAAGTCCGTCGAACGTAGACTAACTCCGAGGGAAATCAGTCAGAAGTATAAGGGCCACATTGGCGCCAAGTTTCTCGCCAGCGCGAAAGTTATCTTCGACAATACTAAACATGCTTTTGAGAAAGGTTTGAGAAGAAGGATACTAAGGAGATTCAAATTGTGGTGACTGGTGAAACTTGTGTATCCTTGTGAATTGGCCAAGTATGCTGTTTTTGACCATTAAGGTTGATATCAAGCTACCAACTATTGAAATTATGTCAATCAAGAGTACAATATATCACCTATAAAATCTTGAAAGGAATGAGTAGTATATTTGCAAAAAACAAAACATATAGAACAAAATTGTGTTTTTTTTTCACCTCCAAACTATGCAAATCATTAATCCAATGTCAATCTAGAAGCAAATAGCTTTGCTTCATTGAAATCAATTCATTACATCTCCCAAATTATAATTACAAATTTTTCCTATTTAAGCATCTTCTTGCATAGATATGGTTCCAAAGAAATTCCAAAGTAGCAAAATTAAAGAAACCCATATGATTATCAAGTAAATCCTATGTTTGCGTCTAACATTTTGAGCTTCATTTTCAAGAGCCCTCAACTTCCTCAACAAACCAGTAATCATTCTCGGCTGCATCAGAGGATCATACCACATGAAATACCCGCAACCATGAAGCTGTAAAAAAAGAATTTTTTTCAGAACAAACTTCATATAAAAGAAAAGCATATTACAACTATTTGCAGTATAAAGTCAACTATCATAAAATCGTACAGGGAAAATTTGATCCACTTGATCAACTTCTTAATTTCATGAAACAAAAAACACAATAAATTCCTTTTAAAATCATGAGCCATGATATAGAATCCAAACATTATACGTTGTATCATTGAACTACTGATAGCCATGAATGACAAATGCTATTGGAGATATCTTAAATCATTGAATGGTTAAAAATTTAGAAGGAAACAATAAATCTATGAAGTGTAGATGTAACGACCCCAAAATTCATACAATTTAATTCTTAACTTCGGTCGTTAATAATACATTCAACCTCTAATTTTACATCATTAAACGATAATAGAACCATTGAAATTTGCAGAATAATAAAAAAAATTATCACAAACTATCCTCATTCCCAAAACCTTCAACCTTTACATCTAAATATCTCAAAATCATTTTAATACTACAATAGTTTACATCGCAAAATGATATTACAATTCAACATTAATACATTATTCGGAACGTTAAACATGGTTCAAATAATAATAAAACAACCAAAGTGTATAAATCTTCAAGTATCACATCTGATTCATGTCTTTCAAGTAACACATAACTTTACCTTGAATCTTGAAACTGCAAAAGTGGTTATTTGCAAGGTTGAGCTCGACAACCCAGCAAAATCTAACAGTTTTTATACATCACATATCACATAATAACATGTTCATCATATAACATACATGATGCAGTTCATATAACAAGTATAAAGATTGAGTTCCTTATTCAATCAGCATGCTTTAATCCATCAACATAGTCATAAATTGACTTTAACATTTCATACTTTCAACATATATATAACATATCATGCTCTTTGGAATAAAGATTTAAAACAGTTAATCATTAAGTTCACATAGCAAATAGGAACTGAAAGACTTGCCTGATTCGTAGTTTATGAACTACGACTTAACTACTTAACTCTTATCTGCACTTCGTGTATTCCTACACAGTTATATAACCATGGATTCACATCCATTAGTCATATATTTCATACATTCTTAATATAATAGTAACGTTACATTGTTTCCTAACTAGATTTGTAAAACCTTCATTTTACTTTCTCATTATACTATTATAATAGCTAGGCATGTATAAGTATACCTTAACAATCCGTACTTGACATCAAATAGGTTGTGATCTATTTTCAAGTTCACATTCAAATTACTTAGCTCCATAATGATTTATTTCAATCAATAAGGCTTAACAACTTTCTTTAACAAGATTTGATGTTATAAGCTTTTAAACCATATATTTGTACTAATAAGCCTCTAATAGCATGCTCACGTGTATCTATCTCATTTACATGGATAGAGCATAGTTCATACTTTTAAAACATGTTTAATAACTTAAGTCATGCTTGACTAGTTGAGTGCAAATATCTTTCAAATTCTAATACTTAATTTACAAAAGATAATGGAGTTTGTCTTTGAAATCATTTTATCATTAATGATGTAGTATAACACATATAAGACAACTTTTAAAACTCTTATCTTAAGTAATTAGTCATGATAATGTCTTCTCGAGTTGAAAACCTACCTCATATAGCATTTATGCACCTTAGTTCTATTATATAAATTTTCTCTTGAAAACTTTTCTAACACAAGGTCTAACAAGTTTTATCATGAACAAGACACTATAAACACCATATCATGGTCATTTATATTTGAACTCAATCATGTATATAAACCACTAAGTTCAGAACTTATAGAACATAAGTTTCCACAAGGTTTGTTTTTTTTTCAAAATCTTTAAGTTTCTTTTCAAAACACATACTAAGTTATGCCAATGCTTTCTATTATGAGCAAGAAAATTTTATATGTAATGTATTATATCATGCATTTTCATGTTACATCACTTAGAATAACATATTCCATCGTCGGGAGCACTATACTTGTGTATGTGCTCGATCGACGCCTTTTGAATACGTAATAGTCACAAAGATGACTATTTTCACCCTTCCTAAAGACCTCTAATTAAAAACCTTAAAGCACAAAAGTTGTAGGTATATTCGTCCTCGTTCCGGATCATCTTGAATCGCCTCAATCAGAGTTTGTATGAAAAGGTTATGGCTGTTTTAGTAAAACATGTCCTGTCAGATTTTTTTCCCCCAAAATTGGCTAGGCAGACTACCCACCGCCGGGGCGGTGGTTTTTGTACTAGGGGGGCCCGTCGAGGCGGGGCTCCCTTCTACTAAATCGCGAATTTTGATCCTGAACACTACAGAAAGCCAAATTAGGCCTACAAACTCCTTTCTAATCATCATAACATGAGTTATACTCATCCAAATGAGTTCATTTTCTATTCTATGGGTTTGTAACTCATAAAACTACAACATACCAAATACCCAACAATTAAAATAAACATTAAATAATCCAAATATGAATTTAAAGCTCATGTTCATACTAATTTTCATGTTTTGACAATTTAGCGAATTCATTTCTCAACCGTTTCGATTCATTCAACTTTCGTTGTTTTCTTTTCTTCACATACTAACATAATCCAACATCAATTTATAGATTATAACATATATTAGACATAAAATTTGTACTTTCTTAAGCCATTTTCATACATAACCACTGTTACTTCAATTTCTTCCTACAAACCAATTTCTTGTAACTTAATCATCAAATAGCACTCACAAATGATGATTAACAGATTATAAACCGCATACATACATGTATAACTCCCATGTGATAAAAAATTTACAGAAGATGATCATAAGAACTCAAACTATAAACATTAGAAGTAAAGTATACCTTTAAACCCTAGTTGTAGGCTTGGCAAGAGTTGGTGAACTCTCCTTCCTCTTGGCAAAAATCACAGAAAACTCTCTCTCTCTCAAAACCTCTGTATTTCCTTTCTTCCTCACCAAGCTCAGTACTAACCTTAGAAAAAGAACGCGTAACATATAACTGACTCCCTCTCCCCCCCCCCCCCCCAACGTATGTCAGGTGAAGAAAATAAAAAGGCGTCAGTTACAATAAACCAAAAGTCATAAGGCTGCATTTGGTTACACATAATTTCTCACATACTAGATTATTTTAATAATATTATATTATATAGTTTTTATTTGCTACACCTATAACCAATTTACATAACTTACCATGATAATTATAATTTTTATTATAATTCTTCTGATGATTAATAAATAATCATATATCTAATTTAATTAATAAATTAGACTTAAACATCGCTTTATTTAATTTACTTATTTTCTTTAATATTAAACAACTCATTTAATTTAATTAATTCATTAAATTAAATCTTCAAAGAATAAAATTTACCTTTACTTTAACTTAATTATCATACACACGTAACTAAATTATTATACCACAATTTCATAAATTATTTATTTTTTCTAGATAAATAAATTATTTAAAATATTTATTGAACCCAATAAATATTTAAAATTAATTACAAAATTTATTTAATTTCTTCAATGGTTAACTTAACTATTAAACCTCATTTCCCCAATATATGAATATATCTCTCTCTTCACACCAGATCACATATTTCAAAAAATATATAGCATGTATATATACATACTCAAACTCAAAACATCTCATAATAAGAATCATAATTATTAAATTCTTATTTTAATAATTTATAAAAATTCGGGTTGTCACATCCTCTCCCCTTATAAGGATTCCGTCCTCGGAATCAACGAAAACCTACCATATTAAGGTTTTCATCAAATCTCTTTAAAAAAATTTATCGTTGAATAACTTCAACTCATTACCTTAATATATGTTTTATATTTCCTACTCCCACCATTATTCATAATAAATTCTTATAAGTTTTATTTCATAACCTTCTCTTAGACTCAATTATATTTGAGTATCACATATTCTTTGACACGTTCATTATCTTTCTCTAAGGAACATTACCATATACTAGATTCTCAAGCTCTCGGGACATTACATTCACCCCTTCTTCTACGAAATTTGTCCTCAAAATTTTATTTATTAATCTTTATTCATTCAATCTATAAAAATAGATTTTACATTAATAATTTGTTCATTCATTGGGTTCTGCAACCAAATTCTTTCTCTAAGGATTTTTCTAAGATCATCATATTCCTCACCTCTTCTTCTTCTAAGAGTTTCACATTTCTCTTCTTTCTGGAGTTTCAATTCTTTCTTAAAATTATTATGTTTTTCTTAATTTTCTCATCATTTCCACTTTCACCTTTCAGAATAATAAGAATCTTCCATAATTGCTCAATAATTGGGAAGCGATATGAATAACAGGAATTTAAAAGATTCCAAATCATGTTGAGGGTCATAAGACCTTGAACTACGTCCACGATTATAAGTACTCTTTCAACTTAAACCTTAACAGTCATTAGACTATAGGGACTCCCGTACTTAGGGTGTTAAGCCCTTCGTACGATATATTGTGCACTCTATCCACGGTTATAAGTACTCTTTCAACTTAAACCTTAATAGTCATTAGACTGTAGGGACACCCGTACTTAGGGTGATTAGCACTTCGTATCATGTATTGTGCACAAACATCTAAATGCTTCCGCGTAATCCCCTATAAAAGGGTTATTAATCTCAGCTTTTCAACATCTTAATCCGCACCAAAACAATTTGGTTTGGCATAACTTATCAAGAAACGCTTGAATTTTATAATCATCTTTCAATATTCGTCTAGCTGAATCAAATAGCATAGACTTCTACAACAATTCGGACATCAATCGAAATATATATATATATATATATATATATATATATATATATATATATATATATATATATTCTCATATCTTAAAGAAATCTCAAAAATCTTTTTATGGCGTCATGATTATGACGTTGTCATACTACATCTCACCAAAGTGGGTTGATGATCATATGATCACATCCAACACCAGGCTCCATTGCATTGATGACTCCATCGTTTATCATATCACCTGATATATATATTTAAAATATTTTTTGAAAATTTAAAAATCATTTTTTTCCTAGCCGAAACAAAAAGCATAGATATGCGAATAATAGCACTGTTCTTTAAAAAAATTTAGTTCACTAGTGTGATCCAACATTTTTCAAAAATTAAAAGTACAACCATCGGCACGAAATCAATAAATCTCGAAAGTCTAGCATAGCTAGTAGATTTAGAATATTCAGGTATCCATCAACTTCAATCTTCCTATACCCCGAGTATAGTTCATCGAACTTACTACACATTGGAAGTTCAGGAACTTGCCATAATAATATGAGTTTAAGAATTTATCCTAGTCAGACCATAGGCGTCCATTCGCCGAGGGGTTCCAAACATACCATATTATTATGAGTCACGATCATACCATATGCATTAGTTTTAAGAACCGCACCTAATCCTAATAATATCTTATTAATCTTAATTGTTTCTAACTATCAAATATACACATGAGAGAAGAATCACCTTTTCACCCCCATATACATTGATAACGCGACACCGACATTCCAATGATTATCAATATGATAAACTGAGTGCAAGCACAAAACCCTCGCCCATACAAAGGTTTGTACAACTCAACCATCATATGAGTCCTCAATTGAAATCCCACCTAACTCTATCTTGCTCATAACTTACTCTTAACTTGCTCAATACGAATTTCTCCTATCACATTATCTGTAACTCCTCGTGAGTTTATCTCATACTATATCATAGTACATTAACTTCATAGCATCAAGCTATAATTATTCAAACATTATAGACCATCTTTCTTTTATAAATTAAACTGATCACATCGTGAACTTATTCTATAATCATCTCCCTTAAAATTCTTTTCTTAACTCGAGATCGTTTTGTTTTACAATCCTCTTTCTTTACTTTTTCATCATTTACGATTTTGTTTATGCTTTTAATCTTACAGACTTTGTCTATTTATCATTATTCGTTATCTTGCCTATTGGAGTTAGGCAACTCCCATTTCTTATCTTTATATCACTTCAACATTCTTCTTTGAATTTTCTTGTTTATATAACCATTCTTCCTTTAAGAATTTTTAACTTCATTTACATTGCTCAACATTTCATTTAAGTTCCACATTTTCATCATACGTATCCATTTCTATACTTGTTACACATCGAGTCTCTAATACTTTCAATATGGTACACTGAGTGGTTTCCCACAAATAACCAACAAACTAGGTTCCGAGTTGCTAGTTCGTATATACCTCCGCTCTATGAAGGAATCGTTTAGCCCAGATACCATACATTAACTATTAAAGAGTACAACTGTACCATACTTAAATATAACTTTTTTATTCTTAACTTCTTTATCATCTTCTCCTTTATTCTCTAAGGTTATAGCCTAGGGTACTCTTACCTAAGGTTTATAACCTACAACTTTGATACCAACTGTAACGACCCCAAAATTCATATAATTTAATTCTCGACTTCTGTCGTTAATAATACATTCAACCTCTAATTTTACATCATTAAACGATAATACAACCATTGAAATTTGCAGAATAATTAAAATTTTCTATTATAAACTATCCTTGTTCCCAAAACCATTAACCTTTACATCTAAATATCTCAAAATCATTTTAATACTATAATAGTTTACATAGCAAAACGATATTACAATTCAATATTAATACATTATTCGGAACCTTAAACATGTTTCAAATAATAATAACACAACCAAAGCATAACGCTTAACGCTTATCTGCACTTCGTGTATTCCTACACAGTTATATAACCATGGATTCACATCCATTAGTCATATATTTCATACATTCTTAATATAATAGTAACGTTACATTGTTTCCTAACTAGGTTTGTAAAACCTTCATTTCACTTTTTCATCATACTCTTAGAATAGCTAGGCATGTATAAGTATACCTTAACCATCCTTACTTGACATCATATAGGTTGTGTTCTATTTTCAAGTTCACATTCAAATTACTTAGCTCCATAATGATTTATTTCAATCAATAAGGCTTAACAACTTTCTTTAACAAGATTTGATGTTATAAGCTTTTAAACCATATATTTGTACTAATAAGCCTCTAATAGCATGTTCACGTGTATCTATCTCATTTACATGGACAGAGCATAGTTCTTACTTTTAAAACATGTTTAATAACTTATTTCATGCTTGACTAGTTGAGTGCACATATCATTTATGTTTTAATACTTAGTTTACAAAAGATAATGGAGATTGTCTTTGAAATCATTTTATCATTAATGATGTAGTATAGCATATATAAGACAACTTTTAAAACTCTTATCATAAGTAATTAGTCATGATAATGTCTTCTCAAGTTCAAAACCTACCTCATATAGCATTTATGCACTTTAGTTCTATTATATCAAGTTTCTCTTAAAAACTTTTCTAACACAAGGTCTAACAAGTTTTATCATGAACAAGACACTATAAACACCATATCATGGTCATTTATATTTGAACTCAATCATGTATATAAACCACTAAGTTTAGAACTTATAGAACATAAGTTTCCACAAGGTTTGTTTTTTTTTCAAAATCTTTAAGTTTCTTTTCAAAACACATACTAAGTCATGCCAATGCTTTCTATTATGAGCAAGGAAATTTTATATGTCATGTATTATATCATGCATTTTCATGTTACATAACTTAGAATAACATATTCCATCATCGGGAGCACTATACTTCCGTATGTGCTCGATCGACGCCCTTCGATCGCCTCTAAATACATAACAGTCACGAGATGAAAATTTTGACCCTTCTTAAAACCTTAAATTAAAAAACTTAAAGAACAAAAGTTGTAGGTATATTCATCCTCGTTCCGGATCATCTTGAATCGCCTCAATCGGAGTTCGTATGAAAAGGTTATAGCTATTTTAGTAAAACATGTCCTGTCAGATTTTTTTTCTCCAAAATTGCCTAAGCAGACTACCCCCCACTGGGGCGGGGGTTTTTGTACTAGGGGGGCCGCCGGGGCGGGGCTCCCTTCTGTTAAATCGCGAATTTTGATCCGGAACACTACAGAAAGCCAAATTAGGCCTACAAACTCCTTTCTAATCATCATAACATGAGTTATACTCATCCAAATGAGTTCATTTTCGATTCTATAGGTTTGTAACTCATAAAACTACAACATACCAAATACCCAACAATTAAAATATATATTAACTAACCCAAATATGAATTTAAAGCTCATGTTCATACTAATTTTCATGTTTTGACAATTTAGCGAATTCGTTCACTACGAATTCGTTTCTCAACCGTTTTGATTCATTCAATTTTTGTTGTTTTCGTTTCTTCACATACAAACATAATCCAACATCAATTTACAGATTATAACACATATTAGACATAAAATTTTGTACTTTCTTAAGCCATTTTCATACATAACCACTGTTACTTCAATTTCTTCCTACAAACCAATTTCTTGTAACCTAATCATCAAATAGCACTCACAAATGATGATTAACATATTATAAACCACATACATACATGTATAACTCCCATGTGATAAGAAATTTACAGAAGATGATCATAAGAACTCAAACTGTAAACATTAGAAGTAAAGTATACCTTCAAACCCTAGTTGTAGGCTTAGCAAGAAATGGTGAACTCTCCTTCCTCTTGGCAAAATCACATAAAACTCTCTCTCTCTCTCTCTCTCTCTCTCTCTCTCTCAGAACCTCTGTATTTCCTTTCTTCCTCACCAAGCTCAGTACTAACCTTAGAAAAAGAACGCGTAACATATAACTGACTCCCTCTCCCCCCAACGTACGTCAGGTGAAGAAAATAAAAAGGCGTCAGTTACAATAAACCAAAAGCCATAAGGCTGCGTTTGGTTACACACTATTTCTCCCATACTAGATTATTTTAATAATATTATATTATATAGTTTTTATTTGCTACACCTGTAACCAATTTACATAACTTACAATGATAATTATAATAATTATAATTTTTATTATAATTCTTATGATGATTAATAAATAATCATATATCTATTTTAATTAATAAATTAAACTTAAACATCGCTTTATTTAATTTACTTATTTTCTTTAATATTAAACAACTCATTTAATTTAATTAATTCATTAAATTAAATCTTCAAAGAATAAAATTTACATTTGCTTTAATTTAATTATCATACACACGTAACTAAATTATTATACCACAATTTCGTAAATTATTTATTTTTTCTCAATAAATAAATTATTTAAAATATTTATTGAACTCAATAAATATTTAAAATTAATTACAAAATTTATTTAATTTCTTCAATTGTTAACTTAACTATTAAACCTCATTTCTCCAATATATGAATATATATTTCTCTTCACACCAGATCACATATTTCAAAATATATATAGCATGTATATATACATACTCAAACTCAAAATATCTCATAATAAGAATATTAATTATTAAATTCTTATTTTAATAATTTATAAAAATTCGGGTTATCATAGTAAAGAGGGGAGAGGTTAGCATTTTTATGTCCACAATATATTCATGACTCGAGAAAATGATGAACTTCAATGTTTTCTGATTATTATTGCGGATACAAGAGAAAGTGTTATCTTTTATTTTTGGAAGGTCCTAGGGAAGTTTTTTTTTGTTGGTGGGTTGGCGGGGGGGGGGGGGGGGGGGGGGGGGGGACATTCTTAGTCTATTGTGGAGACAATGGTGTCTGATCCAAAAGGAAAGTGAAATTGTTTTATATGTTTTATTCTTCCCAATCTTGGTTAAATCATCAACAATTTAGAGGTTATCACATGTTTATGTTCTATTCTCATTGTTTATAAGATAAATTTGTTTCCGCAAACAATTGATCATGTCTAGTCAAACTCTAAATGCCAATTCTAATAGGCATTATGCATTCATTCCCCCCTTCTTTTATTGCTAGAATGTAGTTAAGCCTAACTTGTTAACATTACTATATATAGGAAACTATAATTTTTCCTTTCTATATCACCCTAAAAAACTAATATAGTTGAATCTTGTTTCTTCTTGCTTGAAGTATAGTTATAATTAAGACTCATTGAGTTGGAATCTTTAGTCATTTCACTCATTTTCCATAACCATTATTTATATTTTTAAATCACACATATTGTGTGAAAAAATTCTAGTTGTTTACAAGATACCCTCCCCCCTTTTAAGATATCGGTTGGAGTCTTACTTTCAACAAAATCAACTGTTATTTGATTTATTTACATTATGATTCTTAAATATACTATTAGACAATTTTTCATTACTATTTGACCTTTTCAAACTATTTATAACTCACCAGAGTCCTGAAAATAAAGAGAAGAAATGTATGTACAAAAGAGATATCCAACAACAAGAAGGAAACTTAGAAGGAAACAATAAATCTATGAAGAGTAAAGAGTTTCCCAAATCTTAGTGAATACTTCAATAATAACCCTATGATGAGAAATGGAGTCAAAATGCATACACTTTCTGACAAAGGAACTCACAGTGGCACAATGGTATTAAAGCTAAATAACTTTAAGTATATAATCAGAAGAACAGAGGAACAATTTGAGTACCAAATCAAGTATATAAATTTCAAGCCCAAACCGAATCGAAGTTTGGAACAAGTAGGTCGAACTGAGGGCTTCCGATTCTAGGGCTTGAGGGGGATCGAATTGAGATTTTAAGGGCTTCGATTTGGAGAAGTTTTGTGAAGATTCGAATGGAGAAAGAACTCGTGCCGTTAGACGACTGAGAAAGAACTCTGGGCTTCGATGTTCTGAATCAAGGGCTTGTGAGAGCATTCTGGGATTCGATGTTTTACAGTAATCAATTTTCTGGAGGGGATCAAGGGTTACGAACTGAGGGCTTCGACTTCGAATTTATGGCATGCTTCGATTTGCATAAGATTTGGAGAAGTTTATTGTAGATTCGAAAGCCAATGGATCTAGTTTGAGAGTTGGGTCGTCTACTGAGGAGAGAGACTTAAAACACAGAGCCTTTTTAAATAAGAATGCTCTTTAAAGGAGTAATGCTTTTGAATGGGGCCGATATATATATATATATATATATATATATATATATATATATATATATATATATATATATATATATATATTCAAACTCAAAATATCTCATAATAAGAATTTTATTTATTAAATTCTTATTTTAATAATTTCCAAAAATATGGATTGTCACATCACTCATTTTCAAAATTTTGAAATCGGCGCTGCGGCGCTGTGATTGTACTACAATCAGGCACTGCGACGCCGGTCTCCAGAATCTATTTCTTCAATTCGCGAGTTGTGTAGTTTTTCTCCAAAAACATATTTATTTGTCAACAATTATGCCCAATAAAATTATTCTAAACACATATCAACATACATATTGAATCAAAATAATTAATAACTCACATAAAGTTTGGCTTTAATACCACTGTTAGGTTTGTAATATCCATGAACATGTAACAAATTACATAAATAAATCGGAAGTGTGAAAAATCAAAGTTTAAAATTTTACAAATCATATACCCGGATCATCCTTTATGCCCAAATATTAATTAGATGAAAAGAGATGGAGATCGAATTCATACCTTTGTAGAAGCTAGCTTTCTCAGGTACCAGTTCACCTCCAATTCTTTTTCACGTTCAACTTAAATCCACTAGGTTTGATTCCTTCATTTGATCAACGTTGGCCACCCAAGTATTTGCCCTCTAGAGGTGATCCACCAAGGAAAAACAAGTATTCAAGAAGATGGGTGTTTGACAAAACCATAATTCTATCTTTATAGAATATTGTGTACTTTCCCAACTTTTAAAATTGTCATTAACCCTAAATCAAAATAAGACTACTCTTACTTATAGATGTAAGCAACCCTCCTAAACAATTTAGGAATAGGTTTTTATTTTAATTAATTAAACTTTTTTAATTAATTACGCTTCCTAATCTTATTAGGAATAATTAATTAAACTCTTTTAATTAATTAGCCTTCTAATCTTATTAGGAATATATAAGAGTACTTATATTAATTAATTCCCAAACTCCTTTAGGAATTAAATTTAATAGTAATAGTAATAACAATAATAATAATAATAATAATAATAATAATAATAAGACTCCTCTTATTAATTTATATTTAATATTTTCAAAATATTAAATAATAATAAGTTAAGTTATTTAATTTATTCTATCACCATAGATTAAACTAAATACACTTAACTTATTATTACTATTATGTTATTTACTTCTTAAATAAATATTATTCCTTTTATGATGTGACCGTTTAGATTCTTCATATTAAACCGGTTGTGAATAAATCAATTAGAACAATTCTAATCTTATTTAAATAAATTAATAAATTTATTTATTTATTTAAATAAATAACATTTATTCTACAATAAGGATAAGTGTCCTTAGCGATCAATGACTTTTCAGATAATATAGATTCCAACATAATCATACAATAACCCTTGAGTAAATAGTTACCGTACAATTTTATCCTTCCACTATACAATGTCCCAATTAAATATAAGACATAGAATTACTGTCAAAATTTATTTTATTTAATTATATGTATTTTGATTCTTAAATTAGAAACTACTTTATAATTTCATTTCGCCTTATCCAAGGATTACTAGGTTGTCATGTATCGAATCACATAGGACATTCTCTTCTTTTACTAGAGGCGGTAGATTTTTTGTTGATAATTCATTTTCTCCATGTATAACTTATTACACCAAAGCATACCATTTGATATACCCTAAGGGTCTTAAGAAATATGTCAAAATATAATTCATCATATACAAGATACTATGATGATCTCAAGTCTAAAGATCACTTGTACTACTATCACTACATGAATTTCTATTGACAGACAAGTAAAACTCCATTAAGTATTCCTTAACGAGCCACATCCAGTTAACTTATTTTCCAATAAGCTCATACATACTTGTTTTAGTTTCTCCACACAAATAATCATGAAATTAATCATTCTCATCCAATAAGTAAGCAACGTATGTACCAATCTATCTGGATTCATTAATCTCTTTTTTAGTAGTCTAACGATTCTAGGATCGTATAATTAAAGTCGTTTAGCGGGAGTCATTAAACGATATACAAAGATCAACACTATGATTTAGATTTAAATGTTTGCTTAAGCTCTTCAATCATAGAGGTCATTTTCAACTTGTTAAAGATTATTATTAAATTCAATTTGAGATATTTTCAAACTCAAAATTGACATGTATTATTTTAATTTTAGTTAATATAATATTAAATATTACAAACTATAATAAAAGTACTACTCTATGTAAGATAAGATTTATTATGTTGTTATTTTTAATAAATCATCTTAAGTTTAAGTTTGAAAATGTCTCAAATTAACTTGTCAAAAATTAACAATGATTTTATAATTTAAAACAAAATTATTATTATTTTGAAAAATATTAAAATTGACAACTAAGACTTTTTGAGTGAAACAAAGACTAAATATGCGCTAGTCATTTACAAGCTTATAATTAAATATATCCTGGTTTAGTTCATCACTTTTTACATAAATAATTCTCCCAGTTTTCTAGTTTGTTTGGCTTCTCGTAATTTGGAATCTGTCTTCTACATCTCTTGTATTTGCATTTACATACTGCAAAACGAAAGACGCATATTAGACAACTAATCAAACCTCAGATATTCCGTCCTTTTATTATTTATTGAAAACTCGAAATTTATATAAATAATTGTAAGCACGTTTTAGAAAATAAATTGGGTTTATTAATATAGATAGTATATTTAAAATCAAATAAATAAATAAATAAATAAATAAAGTTTATATATCCTTACCTCAAAGTTTAACTCTGTCTTAGTTGCATGCACTCTTACGTAGCCAAACTCAGCAATCCGCTTCAAGCTCCAACTATCAGCCTGTAAGCAAAACAAATATACATAAGGGAATAATGCATAGCAAACAAAAAATTTATTAAGAGACTGAGAGGTCACCCTTATAATTAAATAAAAATAAAATTTCATAAATAATAAACTTACTTTATTCTTTATGCAAAAAAAGTGTCATTTATAATATATATATATATAGGGGAATGATCCATAGCATCGCTATGCTATGGAATAAAAAGTGGCATATAGCATCCATACCGTCCGTTTCACAAATCAGTGACTGAGATTAGATTTGGGAACACGCCGTCCGCTAGTATTACTAGCGGACATGGTAAGCATGAATTATGGATGCTTATGCCCCTGTGTAGCCAAGACAAATTGGATGGTCCGCTAGTAATACTAGCGGATGTAATCATCTTTATGACGTTCAAAGGACTAGTTGTTGATCTCATTTTCAGCTTCCGTGAGCGCAACCAGAGCCGAGACTTCTTCCTGGCGAGATCAGCAAAAGATGCTTTCAGAGTAGTGGAGGTCGAGTTGAATTTCATCTACGAAGTTCTCTTCACCAAGCTTCCTATGGTGTTTGACCGTTTAGGATACTGCTGTCGAATGTTTTCCTCTACTGCAGTTATTAATTCCCTTGTGCTCTTCCACGCCGAGGATAAGAAGGGGTTTGAAGGGTTTGATGTGGGGATTACTTACACTTTGCTTATTGGTGCAATTACGTTGGATGTGATTGCGTTTATAGTGCTTATTTTCTCTGACTTAAGACAAAAAGAACTAATCTTAGCTCAGTTCCCTTTTTTGGGGTTCTCTGCGAATCCTGGACCGCAGGTAGGCCGAATCTGTCTCAAAATACAACTTGATTTATTATTGTCTAAACAAACGTCCCAAACGAAGGGAAGATTTGTATGGTTACTTGGGACATACTAGTTTTCTGGATGAGATTTGGTACGTGGAACGTGAACGATTCACTATTCCGTTAAGAGACTTTATTTTTGAAGAGCTGAGACTAAAATCTGAGGTGGTTGATGATCTGGGAACTGCTAAAGAGATATGTTCAGCCAAAGGTGAATGGGTACTTCGAATTGAAGGATACAGTAGTGAATTACTCCCTTTTATTACTGGTGTTGACTATGATGAGAGCCTTCTTTTGTGGCACATCGCCACCGAACTTTTCTACAACGTAGATACTGTTTCTTTAACTTTATCACTATCTCCATCCGCTAGTATTACTAGCGGATTATGTGGTTTTTCAATTTGTCTTGGCTACACAGGGACATAAACGTCCATAATTTATACTTACCACGTCCGCTAGTAATACTAGCGGACGGCGCGTCCCCAGATCTAATCCCAGCCATTGATTTATGAAACGGACGGTATAGATGCTATATGCCACTTTTTATTCCATAGCATATAGATGCTATGGATCATTCCCCATATATATATATATATATATATATATATATATTAATGATGTATATACTTTTTTATTTCATATTTATCATTAAATATAATGAGTTATTAATTTAATAATAGTGACATGTAATAAATTATGATAACAAATTTGAAGATATTATTTTATTTTATACTACTATATCAATAAAAAATGAACTATTTTTGGTGGAATAAAAAAACTTGACAAATGAAACTTGTTTATTGTGAAATAGATGGAATAATAAAATTAACCAAATATGAATTTTAAAAATACACAAAAATAAATATAAAATCACTTTTAAAACTTCATTTTTTTTCAATTCGACAAATCTTTTTTTAAGGAGGGTCATTTTACTTTAATGCCCCTATACTATTAAAGAATTACAAAAATCAAGAGGAGACACTTGCCAGTTGCCCCCTGCCCTAGAGTGGATCGCCCAAATTTAAGAAAGGTGAGACTTTATTTAACACTGTATTGCGAAATAACTTAACTATCACTTTAAAAAATACAGGCATTAATCTGCAATATTGTATTACGGAACAACTAAAATATCACTACACAATGTTGCAAAAATGATAAATTAATTTTGAATTAAGAGTAAAACAACTTCCCCTCCGCGATATAATGTTGCAATAGTTAAGCCTGTTTTTTTTTAAATCTTAACAGTCAGATCTTCCAATATATATAGTCCGTTTTTCCAGCGAATTAGGAAAAGCGGATCGAAATGAACCGACTATAGCGACGATTTTTTCTGTCGCTATAGACGGGCTATATCTACGACGATTTGAACCGTCGCTATAGTCCGATTCGTTATTAATTCTTTTTTTTTGAGAATTTTTCATATATATATATATATATAGAGAGAGAGAGAGAGAGAGAAAGTAGATTAAAGACGATCTACTTACTGTAGATGGGAAGGAATCCAATTTGAAGCCAGCCATTCCAATAATTGCATGAATAGGTGCTTTGTAGTTGTTGTTATCATATGTATCTATTCCATTTGAATCTTTTTTGGGCATTGCTTTGCATTGTTTTTGGTACACCGCGCATGTTCTCTCGTAGTTATGAACGTGCCCAAACAGCGCCAGATCAACCTAAATAATGAATTTTCGATCACCAAATAATTTTTAATTCCATTTCAACTGAATAGTTAATTACTATAAAAATTGTTAAGGTCAATGTCAAATTAAATTAGAATGCCAACAAAAATATTTTGTTCGAGGCCTGATTTGATAATCATTATTATTATTATTTTCTTTTTATGATAATTAAATAATATAGCGAATAGGTAATTAAAGTCTTAGTTAGTTGTGAATTGACCGTCAGTCAATTCAATATAAAAAAGTTGGTGTAGCACGAAGCTGCATTTATTCAACCATTTTTTTAAAATTAACTATGCTTGAAGGGCAAACGAATGCAACTTTGTGTTGTTGACCAGAAATCAGGCATGTTGTAATTTTTGCCATCTCATTTCATGTATTTTCTGGTAATACTAGTTCATTTAAAAAATCAAGTGTAAATAATTATACTAAACTTTACATTAATGCATAACATGGAACAAAAGATGGAGCAGAAGATTTGAACTCATTTGATCATGGACTATTCGCTTTTAGTTTCACCAAATTAATTGCCATGTAATATTGTGTGTTAAAGATATAAAGTAAAGGACAACAAAGATATGGAGACTCAATATATAGCTTGAGATACTACTTCACTTATAATTAATTGGTTTTGAGTTGGATGTTTCAATATGGTATCAGAGCATGCATCATTCATGTGTAGACCCAACAGTCCACACATGCTTCATGCCATCCAATTAAAATCGTTCATGTGGCTCAAAATTATGGGGCGTGTTGCGATATCAAGTTCCACATCGAGCAACTAAAGCCTATAGATTCAATATATAACTTGAAAGATTACTCCACTCAGCCTATTGATTTTGAGTTGGATGCTTTAATAGTGAGAAATGTTAGTTTTACCTTGTTGGACAGCAGCAATGGCTCCACAGCTCGGACAAAATTGTAGTCAACACTTGGGAGGAGAACACTTAGACCATCTGGGGTAGAATACATGGGCCTGTGCCTGCATGCACAGTTGATTTATAAGGGGTGAGTTGTTCTTTTCATATTTTTCCATCGTTTTCCTATATCTTCCTCAAAAATCCATAAACTAAAAGCTGAGCTTTGAGTTGTAAAAGTTTAATTACCCCATAAAAATTAACCAAGGAGTTCTTGTTCGATCAACTGAAGCCATGTCCTTCTTCATCCATGCATACTGTTAAGAATATATAAAAAAATATTAAGCAATATTTTATGTTCTTCATAAACAGTGCGAAAGGAGAAATACTACGTTCATCCCAAAATTAAATCCCATTATTTTATCTTTTTATTTTTATTTTTCGGCTTGAATATATTATAAAATTTTAAGTTTTTCACATTTTAGAAATTAAACGTTAAAAGACACTGAACAGTAATGTGCCTGAATTTCCATAAATAAAACTTTTTGGCCAGTGGATATATTTCTTGGCGGAATAAATCATGTGATTCAAAATGAAAGGAAAATTTAGTTTTTTAAAGGTATATATCGATTATACTATCTACATGAATTTTCTAGTGTTTTCAAAAATATTTAAGAGTAAATTACTCAAAATATCCTCACTCCAATCAATTATTGCACATGAAAGTTTTATTTATTGAAAATTAGGAACATTAGGGCTCAATGTCTTTGTCTTGAACAATTGAGATTTAAGTTTTAAAATACAAAAAACTTGAAATTTTAAAGTGTATTTAATCCCCTTGTCTTATACCATATTATAGAAAGTTTGTGGTGGTACCATTTTGACATAAATATTTTTGGGTTATTTTTGATCGGAATAAATTTTAATTTCAAATTATGCACCTCATAAAATCCTAGGAAAAAAATATGCCGAAGTTTATGTATTACATATATTAACATGATTAGAAACATCAAAAGTTAAATTAAATTTTAATTTTTAGCCATAAAAGGTAACATCGCTAAAAAGAACACTGAATTTATTGAACGAAAAACAAAAAGCTCAAATACATATATATACCTGTTCGGAGCTTTGTGACCAATCATGCTCAGTTGAAATGACTGTAAAATGAACACTTCCTTGTTCAATAGAATACCATGGCTTATCCTTCGCCGGTGCCGGCATCGGAAAGTAAGTCTCATAAGGAACTCCACATTCTCCTCCTGAGTCCGGAGTTATGTAAACGGATCCCGAGTCCACGTAGTCTCTGAAGAGTTAATTATATAGTAAAGTATACAATTTTTGTATAGTTGCCGAACGTTACTCTTAATCCAATCAGAAGTCATATGTAACGTGGAATTCAAAAAAAATCTATTTATTTTGAATTTAAATATTTTATAAATTGACTTAAAATGTCAAAATGCATCTCTATTGAATGTTTAAGAGATGACTCAAGTTCTGCAAGTAAATAATATCATCCAGTGCTCAAGTTAATTCTATATTTAAATACTCAAACAAGTGTCAAGTATTTCTCTCAAGGTTGTAACATGAACCAAACAGTCTTTAAAATATTTCTCTCAAGCTTGACTCGAAATATATATAAATGGTTCAGATGTGAACAAATTTTAAAGACTCAAATATTTTCAAATTGTAATTTTCTATTAAAACTCAGATTATATTCGTTCGAAAAATTCAAGCCGCTCAAACTCGATTCGACATCGTGCTCTACTCGGTATCTAAACGAGCCACAATTAAACTTTATTTCAAACTTATATATTTTATGAACTAAATCTGAATAACTTAATACTCGACTCATTTACACTCTTAATTTCTCTTACTTTAATATATATACCAAATATAGAGGGTTAGGCTATTGATAATGGTAGAGAAATATTTATGCTATCGGAATAAATATGTATTTATTGACATTTTTATACTTTTTTTAATAACATTTTGAGAGACTTATTATTTTAATAGCGTGATTATTACTATGGTATTATCAATGACTTTGGACTAAACTATATATGTTAGAAAGAAAGATATAAATACCTCTCATGGTTTCCAATTGCGGTCATGTAAGAAAGTTGGGAAGCAACGGGACTAATAAGGTGAAGAAAGTAGTCCCATTCAACTAGAAACCCAGTTGCATAGCTTATGTCTCCAATGTGGAATATTGAATTTATTTTTCCAGAAGGCACTTCGTCTGCCATGGCGTTGATCACGGAGAGCGACCCTGGCTATACATATATATTTTTTCACCAACAAAAAATAAAGGTTCACTTTTATACCTCCGACAAAATTTGTTTTGCTTTTATTGTATACTATTATTTTAAGTACGGATAATCTTTCGGCAGTCTCTAAATTGTTGCTGTTTTTCACATTTGATCCTCTAAATATTTTTTTCGCGTATTTCATTTTCAAACTTTATAATTTATGCAGTCTGAATCCAACCTAACAAAAACAAAGCAATTAAAGGTGACTAAAAAAAGCTATTGATTGAGGACTAACCTGTAAAACAATGATAGTTTGGGAATTAAACGTGAAAAGTTAAAATATTTGGGGCACTAACATGAAAAGTATATATAATTTGAGGACGAAATGCATGAAAATTATAATAAAGAGACTAAACGTGAAAAACAATTATATTTTGAGAACTAACGAAGACAGACTAAAATGCAATATTGTACACTCAATTTAATTATTATTTTGTGAAGATATATGTAATCTAGCTTTATAATATAGCAAAAAAATGTTATATAGTAATGGTACACTGATAGTCCAAAATTGTACTTTGGGATCAGTTTTAAACTGCTAGTTATACATTAAAAAGTTCAATTTTGCATTAATCAATCCTTATATATAAAGACAGCAAAAGTGATCCTTTAAATTAGAAAACTCACTGAGTCGATCCTTACTTAATTAAAAATTGACTCAGTTGATTTCTCCTCTCTCGATTAAATTGTTTTTGGTCTGAATTTGGTCCCCTTCATCGCTTTATCTTCTCGATAAATCAGTTATCGTCTGATCTCTTCCGTTCCCCTTCTCCATTTAATTCAGACTCTTCATCGCTTTATCTTCTTAGCCGTTTACAAACCCAAGATCTGTTCCATGATTCACCTTCTCTTTCCACTCCTCTTCTCTTCTGCTTTGTTCCTTTTTCTATCCATCACAGATTTGGATTATTTACCGCGGATTACACATGCCGTGTGTCCTCCATGTGCGGACTGGAATTGACCTGAAATGGAGGTTAGGGATTTGAGGTGTGGAGTCGTCGTGGAGAGGAGAGGAGTGTGAGGGCGACATTAGGGTTTTGGTCAAGGGAGGATAGGGCTAAAGCATTGAGAGTTGATGGGCGATTGAGGAAGAGATTGAAAATCCGTGAATTTGGGGCTATCTGCGTAATTTTGAGAGATTTTACTCCATTTTCATTTTCGAAGGTGTTCATCGAAGAAAAGAAAAATGGTGCTGCTATCGGTTGTAAAAGAATATGTCCCAAACGGTACCCAAATCTCTCTCATCTCATATATATATACAAACTCTTTATTCATTATTTATTCATATATATACAAACTCTCTTTATTATGTAATTTGGTTGTTCTGTTTATTTATACGTACAGAAAGAAAGACACATCTCCCTCCTTCCTACGCCAAAAGTGAAGTCCCTACCACCCGACACATTTTAGCGGCGACCCTTCCGTAAGTAGTATAAGTGTATAACTTGCAAATTTGGCTTAAGTTTCAGTTTATGTATTTGGAGTCGGTGTTTCTGATCGAGTTGTTTGCTTTTTCTGAAGTATAGATCTTCGATTGTTGAATGATATAACTCATTATTAAGGTTATATGAACTACAATTTTCTGGAATTTCATTGAATTATTCATTTTATTTTATGCTTATTATTGTTATGTGATTTTTGTTTTGCATTTTAATATTTGTAAAAATTTGAAAAGAAAGTTGAAGTTTTAAAAGGGATTGCTTGTTGTGATTTGGTTACTCCAGTTCATGATAAAATTTTAGTACTTCAACCGTTGGAAAAATGTAATTCCTATATTTTTTTTTTGTTGGACTCCCCCACCCCAGCGAATATTAATGTTTGTGTTTTGAAATATTTAAAATAATTTTTCTGTGTTAATAAATTTTACTCTTTAAAGTTTAATATCGGCTTTTTCCTTATGTTAAAGTGTGACCAATACAAATCATTTCCGAAAGATGGGATTCTCAGTTCCAGATTGAGGGGGAATATTATTCTGTATTTAATCCTTTCGGCAAGCTTTATAGATATTCTGTTAGATGAAGTGACATATTATTTGTTCCTCATGATATTTATTGTGCATATCATAAGTATATTTCTTGCCATTCAGGCTAAAATCAATTATTGTTCCTAGACAGTTTGCATGTGTCTTTGACATGAAAGGACGCTGTCCTAACTAACCACTGCATTGAAATACATTCATGTTCAGAGCAGTTTATTTCATGTTAACAGCTCTCTCATGTTTTGGACTTTTAGATTCCAAGTTGTGGAAATTCAAGAAATAGCCTTTTCCATTGCAGGGTCAATTGCATCAAGTATACATTGATCTTTTGTATTGAATGCTTAACTGATCTTTTTGTCTTAGAGAAGACTAATTTGGCTTGACAGCTTTTGGACATTATACACACATATTTATTTATTAATATTGACACCTAACATAACTAATAATTTATGAATTGCAGATAGCAAAAATCACTGAAGAGGTGTAACAATATCTCAGCCATACGCTTTGAAGACTAAAACAGAATCTCAAAGTTTTACTTGATTGAGGTAGCAATTCTGTTTTACTTAATCATATGGATTCTGTTTGTATATGAATTTGCAGCACAGGTTTTATGGGAAATCAATCATTCTGTAAAGACTCCTACAAATTAGCTAAAACCTTGAGGTATTTGACTTTGCAGCAAGCATTAGCTGATTTTGTTGTTCTAATGAGTTTGAAATAAAATTAACCTAAATTTATAGATAGTAGATACTACATAATAAATTATGAAGAAGAAAGAAGTGTTTTTTTTTTCAAAATTTTAATCCACTATCATTTCTTTTATATATTTTTTTCACTTTGATCAGTCCCTGGAAAAATGAATATGAATGATAAGTTAAAGATATTGAAGATTGAATTGCAGCAGTGGTTAAAGATAGTAGATTGATTTTTCTGCATAGCAACATGAGCATTGCTTTCTATGTATCTTTCTCGCCTGTTATGGTCTCTCAAAACACAATATGAAACAATTTGAACTTGAGAAGAGGCCATAATCTATAAAGGGATTCTTGAAATTGTGGACTCAATTTATGAATTTAATAGAACAAATGAAATAATTTTGTAGAATACTAAAATTTACAGATTTGGAATGGTGCTGTTATCGGTTGTAAAAGAATATGTAAATCGAATGTCCTTATTCGATTCCCAAACGGTACCCAAATCTCACTCATCTCATATATATGCACAAACTCTTTATTCATTATTTATTCATATATATACAAACTCTCTTTATTAAGTAATTTGGTTGTTCTGTTTATTACTTTTTAGCTACTGGATCTATTTTTTAAAATACTATATGTTTCTCAATTTTATAATTCATAATTGGATTGTTTGGCCAGTCTGAAAGTCTTCATAGTTTTATGACTGATAGTGTTGCCTTAAAAATTGATACTACTTAAAATGCTTGGTTAGGAAATTTGCCATTTGAATAAGAATAGGACATATTATAATTCTTAAATTTGTGGGAATAAATTGTTTGGAATTATGAGATAGAGAGAAATTTGGGATGACATCTGAACCCTGAAAGATTTAGGTTGTGCATGGAAATGTGTATTTTTGAAAAGATAAAGTGTATGTGCAATTTCATGATGAGTGCTGGAGAATTCCAATATATGATGACAAGTAAGTTAATTATTACTAGCTCTTTATCAAGTTAATCATAAATTACTATTCTAATTGTCCAGCAAAAACTGGTAATATATTTAACAGTAAACTGTTTGAGCTGCTTGCAATGTCTGGTATGCTGATGGATTTTAACTGGACTGAAATTCTAAAATGGAAAGATCTTTTCAGGTAAAAATATATAGTTTATGTTCTGCTAGATCTCCACTCCAGTAAAAACTTGAATATATATAAAAATTTAATCGTCTTTCTGGGATGATAACATAGAGAAGCTTTTGTGGGATTTGATCCAACTACTATTGCCAAAATGGGAGAGAAAGAGATCATGGAAATATCCTCCAACAAATCCATAATGTTAGCAGAGAGCAGAGTAAGGTGCATTGTAGACAATGCCAAATGCATACAAAAGGCAAGTCTATTCATTTATTTGATCATTATGAATGAATGAATTGAGAAATGGATTCACTAGACTATTTGATTTTGATTGACACTGTTAATAAATGTAGATTGTCAAGGAATATGGCTTCATTGTTATTAATTCCTTTTGCCAACTACACACACGTGAGTTTTCCAATTGAGCAAGTTAACTCTTAATTAATTAAGATTTGACTCATTGAATTTTTCAATTGAGAGGTGAGTTTTGGATCATTCTTACTTCCTTTATATATTAGTATTGATTTGTAATTGATTTACATCTCAGTTAATGATCCTCTGCTCAAATGTCATACATATGCTCAAAGGTCTTGGGGTCTTGCTATTTATTTTTGGCAGTCCCATATCTTCTAATATATTTGTCTTACACTCTTTGGTGCATTGTTTTATTTTATAGGGATGAAGAACTCAATTCCAAGGAAACAATATCAAAAGAAGACCCACCAAACTAACGACAACGTAAATGTTTGGAGGATATAATATTGTATTTTTATGTGGTACTTAAATTTGAGGATGTAAAATTTGTTGTATGGATTTTGTAAACAAATTTGGCCATTCTTTATGTTGTAAATCTCCTATGGCTTGACCTTCTTTTGGACAAATTAACTATATTTATAAGTCTTTTTTAGGGGTATATTCCTTAGTAAAGATGAGTTTGAAGTGTAATATATATATTTTCTTCATCTTTTTGTTGTAATTTTTAAGGTAATATATCTCTTAATTTTATGGTAATTCAACAAATTTAGTTTGTTTCGAGTTCTTTTTTTACATAAATTGTGTACTTCGAGTTTTTTTTTTGACATAATTATCAGATAAATTATTAAATTCATTATTCAAGCTTGCCCGTGCATTGCACGGGCTATCAACTAGTAATATATAATACTTTGAAGAAGTGATTTGTTATATTAGTTATATAAATTCAAAGATAAATTAAAATATTAGGAGGGTATATACACAAACAATAATGGAATTAGATAAACAAATTCACAAAAGGCTAGGGTTACTAAAAGTTTCTAATTTTCGCCATAGTTTTACCTGAATATAGTGCTCCACAGAAGCATCACGAGGAGCCTTGCCCATGTCACCAAATGCTAGAAATGTAAGTTCATTTGATCCCCCGGCAGGTGGAGTTTGAAACTTTGTATAATTGCTCCAACCGGCTGAATTACTGCATTACATATATATACGCATCAAAGATAAGGCGCGATCGATAGAAAGACAATAGAGTTCCCAAGAAATATAAAATGTTTTGTCAAGATTGTTGGGGTTGTTAGAGTCATAGTTGAAATAGTCAAAAGTTTATTCAGTTAATAAATCCAATTATTTAGGATATGTAGGTATAGTCTGACCATTTCCTTAGCCATTTACCATGTTCAGTACAACGGTTGTTTGTTTTCAGTCTTATCTCTTTGTAATGCCTATATAAGCCAACAACTTGCTTTGATTTCAATAATACAATTCATTCAAATATTTTCTGATTTACTTTTTGCTTAGAGTTACAACAATCTGGTATCAGAGCTCCATCACGGGGCCTGATTGTGAGAGAAAAGAAACCGTTGTTTCTTAAGAAGAAAAAAGAGAGTGAGAAAAGAGAGAATCAACGTATGGCAGCTGAAAATAGTTTCACTCAACCTGCAATTCCTAAGTTTGATGGCCATTACGATCATTGGTCCATGCTTATGGAAAATTTTCTTCGTTCAAAGGAGTATTGGAGTTTGGTGGAGACTGGAATTCCTGCTGCAGAAGGAGTGGAGCTTACTGAAGCACAACAAAAATCAATTGTTGACCAGAAGCTGAAAGATTTGAAGGTCAAGAATTATCTGTTCCACGCCATTGATCGAACCATTATAGAGACGATCCTCAACAAAGACACTGCCAAACACATCTGGGACTCCATGAAGCAGAAATACTAGGATTCCACAAGAGTTACACGAGCACAACTCCAAGCTCTTCAGAAGGAGTTTGAGGTTCTACACATGAAAGAGGGTGAGAGTGTTGATGCGTACTTTGCTCGAACACTCATCATAGCAAACAAGATGAAGAATCATGGTGAAAACATGCAGCAAGTGGTGATCCTTGAAAAGATCTTGAGATCAATGACCTCAAGGTTCGACTATGTTGTGTGTTCTGTTGAAGAATCAAATAACTTAGACACCTTAACCATTGACGAACTGCAGAGCAGCTTACTGGTACATGAGTAGAGAATGAACAGGCATGGAGGAGATGAGCAAGCATTAAAGGTGACCTACAATGATAAAATTGGTAGAAGAGGAGGCGGTCGAACTGGTGGAGCTTTTCGAGGAAGAGCTAGAGGAAGAGGCAGACAAACATTCAACAAAGCTATAGTTGAGTGTTATAAGTGTCATCAACTAGGGAATTTTCAATATGAGTGTCCTAAATGTGAGAAGGAAGCGAATTATGCTGAGCTTGAGGAGAAAGAAGTGTTGCTGATGTCATATGTGGAGCTCAATCAATCAAGGAGAGAAGATGCATGGTTCCTTGACTCAAGGTGTAGCAATCATATGTGTGCAAATAAGGAGTGGTTCTCGGATATTGATGAGAAATTCCAAAAATCTGTGAAGCTCAGGAATAATTCTAAGATGGTTGTGTTGGGAAAAGGTAACATTAGGTTGCAAATTGCTGGAGTTACTCAGGTAATCACTGATGTTTTCTACATACCTGAGTTGAAAAATAACTTATTAAGTGTTGGACAATTGCAAGAAAGAGGTGTAGCTAGCTATTTTGATACAACATGGAGTATGTAGAGTCTATCATCCCAAGAAAGGGCTTATTCTGCAAACAACAATGTCTGCAAACAAGATGTTCGTATTGCTCGCAAGAATTTTGCCGGAAGCTCCCACGTGTTTCCAAACAATTCTTGAAGACAATACTCACCTTTGGCATTACAGATATGGGCATCTGAGTTTCAAGGGTCTGAGGACATTACAATATAAGCAAATGGTGAGAGGATTACCACGTATGAAGGCACCATCCAAAATATGCACTGATTACATGGTGGGAAAGCAACACAGGGATGCAATTCCAAAGAGGAGTTTATAGAGAGCATCACAAAGACTGCAGTTGGTACATGCTGACATCTGCGGTCCCATTAAACCTATTTCCAATAGTAAGAAGAGGTATTTCATAAGCTTTATTGATGACTACAGTCGTAAGGTGTGGATATATTTTCTTGCTGAAAAATCTGAAGATTTTACTATCTTCAAGAATTATAAAAACCTTGATGAGAAAGAGACATGAGTTTTTATTCGTTGTCTACGTACAGATAGGGGTGGAGAGTTCACCTCTCACGAGTTTAATGTTTTTTTGCAAAACTAGTGGTATTAGCAGGCATCTCACTGCAGCCTACACTCCTCAACAAAATGGAGTGGCTGAACACAAGAATAGGACAATCATGAACAAGGTTAGAAGTATGTTATCGGAGAAGCAAGTTCCAAAGAATTTCTGGCCAAAAGTAGTGAATTAGACAACGCATGTGCTCTATAAAAGTCCTACATTGGTAGTGAAAGATATAACTCCTGAAGAGGCTTGGAGTGGTGTCAAACCCAATGCTGATTATTTTTGGGTTTTTTGTTGCGTTGGCCTCGTTCATGTGTAAGAAAGTAAGAGAAAGAAGCTGGTTGATAAGATTTTTCAGTGTGTGCTACTAGGGATGAATGAAGAGTCCAAAGCATTTAGACTTTATGATCCAGTGTCCAACAAGATAGTTGTAAGCAGAGATGTGTTTTTTGAAGAAAATAAGTGTTGGGATTGGGGGAGATATAATGAAAAAGCAAGACTAGATATCCTCGAGTGGGGAGATATTAATGAAGAAGGAAGTGAACATGATCAAAGTGAAGAAGAATTTGAAGATGAGGTGGCAGCAAAAGAAGGAGGAGAGATTAGTGAGTCACCTGGAAAGAATTCTCCAACATCTGAAGAAAGCTCATCAGAAGGGAGGAACAGAAGAGCACCGTTTTGGATGGAAGAGTATGTGAGTAGGGGAGAATTTTCAGAAGAAGAAGTTGAGCACAACAATTTGGTTCTGTTTACCTCAACTTCAGATCTGACTAACTTTGAAGAAGCTGTTCAGAGTTCCAAGTGGAGAGCTGCAATGGACTTAGAGATAGAAGCGATAGAAAAAAAATGGGACTTGGGAGCTGACATATTTGCCTAAAGGAATGAAGAAGATTGGATTAAAGTGGGTCTTTAAAACTAAACTCAACGAAAATGGCGAGATTGACAAGTGTAAGGCTCGATTGGTGGCAAAAGGGTATGCACAACAGTATGGCATAGATTATACTGAGGTGTTTGCACCAGTGGCTAGGTGGGATATGATTCGAATGGTAATTGCTTTAGCAGCTCGAAATAGTTGGAGTGTGTATCAGCTTGACGTCAAAAGCACTTTCTTGCATGGAGAGCTAAATGAAGCAGTGTTTGTTGAGCAACCACAAGGTTATGAGAAGAAAGTTGAAGAGTATAAGGTGTACAAATTGAAGAAGGCTTTATATGGCTTTAAACAAGCCCCTTGTGCATGATACAGCCGGATTAAAGCATATTTTGTCAAAGAAGGATTTGAGAGGTGCAGTTGTGAACACACCTTATTCATAAAAACAGGAGATGGAGGTAAAATTTTGATCGTTAGCTTATATGTTGATGATCTAATTTTTACTGGTAATGATGAGAGTATGTTTGCTAAGTTCAAGAATTCTATGAAACTTGAATTTGATATGACGAATTTGGGAAAGATGAAATATTTTCTTGGTGTGGAGGTGTTTCAAACTCTTGAAGGCATTTATATTAGTCAAAGAAAGTATGCAAAAGAAGTTTTAGAGAGGTTTGGCATGGATATGAGTAATAGTGTGAAGAATCCTATTGTTCCTGGTGTTAGACTAATGAAGGAAGAAAAGGGATCCAAGGTGAATGCTACCATGTACAAACATTTGGTCGGAAGTCTTATGTATCTAACTGCAACAAGGCCAGACTTGATGTATGTGGTGTCTCTCATTAGCAGATTCATGGCAAGTCCAACTGAGTTTCATTTGCAAGCTGCGAAAAGGGTGTTAAGATACTTAAAAGGAACTGTGGATTTGGGAGTCTTTTATCGAAAGGGAGGTAATGGAGAGTTGATGACATATACAGACAGTGACTATACAGGAGATGTAGATGACAGGAAAAACACTTCTGGTTATGTGTTTCTACTAAGTGAAGGAGCTGTGTCCTGGTCCTCTAAAAAAACAACTTGTAGTTGCTTTGTCCACCACTGAAGCAGAGTTTGTGGCAACTGTCTCTTGTGCTTGTCAAGGAGTGTGGATGAGGCGAGTATTGGAGAAGCTTGGTCATTCTCAAGGCTGTACCACTGTGTTATTGAACAACAGTTCTACCATTAAGCTATCTAAGAACCCATTCATGCATGGACGCAACAAACACATTGATGTAAGGTTTCATTTCTTGCGTGATTTGACCAGAGATGGAATTGCTGAGTTGAAGCATTGTGTCACACAAGAACAAGTTGCAGACATTATGACAAAACCACTTAAACTGGATGTGTTCTTGAAGCTGCGCGAGTCGATGGGTGTGTGTGTGGTACCACGAGTAAACTGAAAGCATTACTGCAATCAGTTTAGGAGAGAAATTGTTGGGGTTGTTAGAGTCATAGTTGAAATAGTCAAAAGTTCATTCAGTTAATAAATCCTATTATGTAGAATATGTAGGTAGAGTCTGACCATTTCCTTAGCCATTTACCATGTTCAGTACAACGGTTATTTGTTTTCAATCTTATCTTTTTGTAAGTCCTATATAAGCCAACAACTTGCTTTGATTTCAATAATACAATTCATTCAAATATTTTTCTGATTTACTTTGTGCTTAGAGGTACAACATGGTTAGTGTTCCTCTCTCGTCCTAAATTGAGAGTTCCGTGTGACATTTGACATTCATTTTGATTATTGATATTATTAGAGTAAATAGATATTGTCATGTTTATTGAACAAATATATATTTACCTATACTTATATAATTGTTACAACAACACTTGGATGCTTTTTAAACAATATTTATTGCTCTTACAACAATATTATTTTTGTTAAGATAATATCAACCACTGTATTAATGCCAAAGCAATTTTTATGCTACTAGATCAATCGTACATTTACTTCAGCTACTTTTCAAATTTTTAATTTTATTTATTATTCTGACAATATAATTATTACTCTCATATGACAAACAACATAATTTTTGGTGATTGATACTGTTAGAGAAAAATATATGTTACCAGAGTAACAAGTATTCTTTAAATTGTTAATATATACTTGCTCTTATAATATCAATATTACGTGTCTCTCTATTACATCTACTTTTTAATTTCTCTCAATATGCATTTAGCGACACATTATATTTAGCAACAAAATAAGTTGTCGCAAATAATTAGCGACAAAATTCCTTGCAAATAATTATGTCGCTGAAAACGTCATTAACAGCAACGATTGTATCGCTAAATGTGCATTGAGAGTGATTAGAGATAACTGCAATAGAGAAAATCTTAATCCCTTATTTTATGCATATTAAAATGAATAATACTAGAGATACAAACTACTCCCTCCGTCCCAAATTAACTGCTCAGTTTTGACTTTTTTAAGTCAAATTGACTATTTTTAGAATTAATAATTAAGCATATATAAATATATTTCTAAAATTATAAAAATTAGGATTAGTAATAAATTGTATATATTTTCTTTTGGTTATAATCTCTTCACCTATATTTTAGCAAAAATAATAAAAAGATTAGTTTTAAAAATGGTCAATTTGACTTTAAAAAGTCAAAACTGAGCAATTAATTTGGGACGGATGGAGTATTTTACAAACTGCTGATGTGGCATACACTACCTCAGCATATTGTGTGGGGCCAAAGACCACATTGAAACAATTTGTTAATCAATATACTGAGATGAAATATACCACATGAGCAGTTTGTAAAGTATATGTAGTATTACCCTATTAAAATTTACTTAGAACACAGAAAGATAAATTACCTTCCGTATCTATAGGAAAAAGTGGTTGAAGGGTGAAGTCCTGTCATCACCGCCGAATGAATGTAACCTGGGTCATGCCACCCGAAATCTTTGGCCGGGCTTGTTAAGGCAGAACCTTTTAAATTCAAACCTAACATTAATTAATTCATGTAATTTTATAGTTAAAACAATAACATTATTATACATTATCTAAAATTACAAATAAATATAAATTTTACATGAAACGTTAATTTATGATTTCCCCAAAATGACTTTTAAAATGTTAAATTAGACATTTATTTACTTTTGTGTAGAAAGAAGTCTATCTATATAATTAGAGTCCTTCTACCGGGACAACCTTTTAGAACCGGAAAATTAATTGGACCGGTTCAAATTTTTTGTGGTTTTTCTTTTAACTCTCAAAAATTTATAATATTTATTTTGATTCAAATTTTTACAGAATTCAGTAATTTAGGTGTAGTTTGGATATATGTAAAAAACAGGGTTACACAGACTGTACAATCTTATATGTATTCAAATTACAACTAAATCACTAGAATCTGTAAATTTTGAGTTAAAATACATATTATAAATTTTTTGGGAGTCGAAATAAAAAAAATGGACCGGTCCAATTTTTCGGTCCCAAAAAACTGTCCACGTAGACTTATTGATATAGTTTAGGGAGAGTAAAGAAGATAACCGTTTTTTTTTCTTTCAAAAACTCTATGTGAACATAAAAATTGGACATGAGTTTATTTGAATTCACTTATTTGTATTATGACTCCCAAATTCCAATGGTAGGTAAAAATACAAATAAGTGAAATTCAAATACACTCATGTCCAATTTTCATATCCATCTAGAAGAGCTCTTTTTTTTAAAATTGTGTAACTCTAATATTTACCTTCCATATTTTATAACTTCACCAGAAAGGTTGATATATATAAGATAAAGAAAAGGCAAGCCCTAATCCCAAAAATAGATAAATAAGGCACCAATTCTATGAAGACTAGATGATGTACTTACTGCACATGTTAGCTTGTGAAAATGTAGTCACTTTTGATGCTTGCGATTTCCCATTTCCGTATTGAACTTGCTGAGGTGATATATCCCCACTAATCCATGTTACTCTCATCTGCATTAATTTTATACAACAAACAATTTATAACGTCAAAACATTTTAAGCATCAAAACATAATAAATAGCCAGGTCAAATTTTTATAGGCTGGATTCTTTTTTGCTTCTTTAGTAGTTAAGTATGGTTTATTAGGGCTGTTTGTATGTTACTTATATATTAGGGATTTTTGTATATGGGTTATGGTTTTGATCAATTAGGATCTCTTCTATTACACATACCTTTCAACTTCTCCCAATACACATTTATCAATAGAAATATTACATTTAGCAAAAAAACAAAAAATCGCAAACAATTAACTACACAATAAAATTTGTCACAAAGAATTGTGTCACTGAAAATATCACTAAAAAAAAATTGTGTCGTTAAATTTGTATTAGGGGAAATGGGTGGATTAAGTGTAATGGAAAAGATCTTAATCTGTTTTTTTAATTGACTTTTATGGTTGAATTAATCTTTTTTAATATCAATCAATCTTACAACTTTTCTAGATACATTTAGAAAGACTACAACCATAACAATCTACAAATAGTGCAATATAATCTCAAGGTTTATCATTTTGAAAATCTAAATATATGTGCTTAAATATTAATTTTGAAACTTGTGGATTTGATCATAAGAATTAATAGATGACATTTATCTTGAGAAAGATTAAAGTAGTTTCTATATTTTGTTAAGCTTATTTTGCCTTATTTGCTACTCCCCAAGTCCCTACATTCAAATATTAAAGATACGTTTTATACAAATTACTTTTAAGGAAAAATTATTTCAAACATATTCTTAACATTTATTAAAAATATAATAGTGAAATCATAATATTTTTCATTTATCTAAAATATAAGTAATTTTATGATAAGAATTTAATGCCAATTTAAAGTTAAAATATATCTCTAATATTTGAAGCTACAATTTAAAAAAATAGAAATGAAACCCACGCATAAAGCAAACAAAACTGATAGTAACAAGTAATGGATTAAATTCTTACAGATTGTCCTGTAGAGTCAATGCTTGAGAGATGTCCATACAATGGCTTTTCCGGGTTTTGCAAAACGATTGGGTCCGATCTTATAGAACGCAAGGTGTCTCAATCCATTAGCAAAGAACACAAATTCAATATCAGTTCTAATATTAATCACATGGAATTCTAATGAGGCACTGCAAGTGGTTACCTGCACATGACACCACCACTTAATCATATTTCTTGCATTCCTTTTTCTTGCAACCAAGATAGTCTGGATCACTGCTCACATATTGTGGCCTGTAATTATTAAATTATTTATTATTATAATATACTTCAATCCAACTAAATAGTTTCATTTGTTACTTAATATTTTTTCCATAAAATAGTCTACTTTTAAGTAATAAAACATAATGTTTTCAAATTTCTATCCAATATCATTATTTATCGTACCATTCCATAAATTGAAAACTTTCTCAATCCGTCCCGAATTAAATACCCATGTACTTCTTTTTGGTCAAATTAATTGTTCTTAGATTAATAATTAAGCACGTATAAATACATTTTTAAATTATAAAAAATTTAATTTAGTAGTAAAGTATATAAACTTTTTTTTGTATAATTTCTTACCTGTATTTGACAAAATGGGTACAAAAACTAGTTTTAAAAATATTAATTTGGACCAATATTCATAATTGGATATTAATTTAGACACAGAGTGTATTGTTAAGGGATATAATTAGAACGGAAGGATATTCGTAATAACATAGACAACAACAAATAAATAGGCTGGGCCACCTAACAGTAGCATTATACCAGTTTTCTTTATCTTTATCCTTACACTACAGTGTTATTGGGTCATTCGGTAGGATAGAGATTCAATTTTTTTCACTATCTACCCACCATGTTCTTAATATTGATTCCTTAAATAGTAAAATTTAAAGTTCCAACGTCAAATCAGTTTTGAACGTTGTAACTATTTTTAATTACAAAGTAATTGTTTGTTTGAATTTAAAAATTACAATTATTTAATTAAAAATAGATATTGCTAGAAATCAAAATGTGCACGATCATTGTGTTTATGAGAACTAAAACAACATTATTTTAATTATAAATAATAAAATTTATAATTAGTAGTAATATTTTTACAAAAATGATCAAAATCAAAATTTGACTGAGTTTTAATTTATTTTTTTATAGTTCTCTTTCTTCTCTAAATCCTCTGTTTAAAATAAAAATGAGTGATTTTGATAAGCATACTCAAATCATAATTAAGTGAGATAAGATCATTTAACCAATATAAAATCGCAATAAATAGGGTGTGAAATGTCATTTTACATAAATAGGGAACGTCTTTTGCTTCCCTCACCCTGAGGAGTCAAATCATATATAGAGATTAAAATAGAGAATTATATAAAGATAAAGAAACTGTTGGATACTGATTTATTGATATATTCTTCAAATGTGGGGATAAAGAGTCTATTGAGGAAATTGCTGTGAATACTCTAACAGCAATACAACATGCATGATGAGGAGTTTGGACGGGGCAAACTGGTAACAAGAATACGTCTGCCAGACATGCACAACAGGTCAGCCTGTTATTATCTGGTCTGGATAAGTCAGACTTTGAGTTTGATCAGATC
>JAINUV010000671.1:0-54554 GCA_020205505.1 Panax japonicus
GTTTATCTCTTACTTCTCCGCGATCTCCTTGAATCTCCGGGTAGATTCCTTCCTTTGATCAATGTTAGCCACCCAAGTGTATGGCCTCAAGAGGTGATCCACGAAGGAAGAACAATTTTCAAGAAGAATGATGTATTAGCTCAAACCCTAGTTTTTCTATCTCTATAGAAAAAGGGAGCATACTCTCCAACTATTAGAATTACGTATATTTGATATCTGATATAAGACTTCTCTTATAAAGATATCAGGTAACCTTATTTAATTAAAATAAGATATTGTTTATTTAATTAAATTATTTTAATTAAATGGGCTCCCTAATCTTATTAGGGATAATTAATTAAATTCTTTAACTAAATTTCCCTCCTAATCCTATTAGGAATAAATGAGAGTACTTATATTAAATTGATTCCTAAACTCTTTTAGAAATTAAAATAATAATAATTGTAATAATATTAATAAGACTCATCTTATTAATTTATATTTAATATTTTAAAAATATTAAATAATAAAAATTAAGCTACTTAATTTATTCTATCATCATAGATTAAATTAAATATACTTAACATATTATTACGATTATGCCATTAACTTCTTAAATAATTATTCTTTCTTTTACGGTGTAACCCTTTAGGTTCTCCATATTAAACCGATTATGAATAAATCAATTAGAACAATTCTAATCTTATTTAAATAAATAAATTAAACGATTAATTTATTTAAATAAATAATTTTTATTCTAAAATAGGGATAAGCCTCCCTAGCGATCAACGACTTTCTAGAAATATAAATTTCAACATTAATCATAAAAGAACCTTTGAGTTAATAGTTACCATACAATTCAATTCTTCCACTATACAATGTCCCAATTAAATATAAGACATAGAATTACTGTCAAGTCTTATTTTATTTAATTATATATATTTTGATTCCTAAATGCACAACTCCTAATGAATGCAAATTAGAAACTACTTTCTAATTTCATTCTACCTTGGCCAAGGATTCCTAGGTTGTCATTTATCGAATCACATAGGACATTTCTCTTTGTTTACTAGAAGTGGTAGATTCTTTATTGATCTTTCATTATCTTCATATATAACTTATTACACCCAAACATACCCTTTGATATACTCTAAGAGTCTTAAGAAATAAGTCAAAGTGTAATTCATTATATATAAGATACTATGATGATCTTAAGTCTAATAATCATTTGTATTACTATCACTACAGGAATTCCTAATTATAGACAAGTAAAACTCCATTAGGTATTCCTTTGTGAGTCACGTTCAGTGAAATTATTCTCTAATAAGCACCTATATACTTGCTTTAGTGTCTTCACACAAATGATCATGAGATCAATCATCCTCATCCAATGAGCAAGCAACGTATGTACCAACCTATCTGGATTCACTAATCCTCTTTTTAGTAATCCATTGATTGGGAACATTTTAGTTTTAAGCTATCTAAGAATTTAGATCTTATTAGCATGACGATCTCATCATGATTCTAAAAGCAGTGCTTAAAACTATAGGTGTATCACATATTTTTAAAACAACACCATGTAGATAATAAATGCCTTTAATAAATAATTCTTTTATTAATAAATAAATAAGATTTATTACAAAGTATATAATTTATCATCATACATGATTGGCTTGTGTGCATACGACTTTCACCTTTAACACTTCTATCTCATGCCTGAGGATCACATTTTCCTGTCACTCAAACAACTCTATATAAGCTTCTTGTTCTTCTTTCTCCCCTTCTAAGTCTTAGAATTGGTTCTTCAACTCAAAATTCTTAAAGTTCAGTTCCATTAGAGCATCAACCTCTTCTATGAAGGGTTCTTCGGAGAAACCCCCTATCTGCTCCACTGGATCTTCCTGTTTTATCTCCTCCTTGACCCTACTGGATTCGACTATCTCAAGCATCTACAAAACATATTAACAAACTTAATAAGTTTCTATACAACATTATCAAGTAATCACATTTAAACTTTTTATTTCCTTTAGCAATGAATTTTCCAGAATTCATCTATTATACTCGAAATGAGTTTAACAATTTCTCTTAAGGTTATAATCCTTGGGTGTTTTCCCCCCATTCCTAAGGTTTATAACCTAACAGCTTTGATACCAACCTATAACGCCCCCAAATTCGGGTTATCTTTAACTCGGGTTTGGTGCTCACTATACTAACACACCCATTCATATTATCATAAACCTATCGTATATTACATAAACATCGAACTTAAATCCCAGGTTCTATAGACCTTTACATAACTTACAATCCAAATATCATTCCACAACATAGAGATAACATTATTTATTACATTCACTACTTAAGTTCAAATAAGCACAGGCGCTTAATAAAGGACTATTCAACAACTTTGCCTTTTCCTTTGTCTTTCCCAGATGGACCAACAACCTTAGTTTTAACTGAAAACATTATATTTAACGCAAGGGTGAGCAACAAGCTTTCTCAGCAAAGAAATAAGCAACTAAATATAATGCAACAGAAATATTATAACAATGAGGATACAATACAATAGATACCGAAGAAGATAATTCTTTAAAAGTGTTAAGAGTCTAAAAATCAGGCTTTAGCATGTTGTAAGGTCAAATGACCAGTGAACTTTGTACTAGAATTGACAGTAATAATACTGCAATCCATGGATACAAATAGTTATAAAAGTTGTTCTATATCCTAGACTCTTACTTTAGGGGATCAGCCTAAGTACCCTACATTGTGCACAACATAATAGTCTAATGACACTTTACATATCCTTCAGAATCATATGTCCAGTACAATATGCCCCTATAAAAGGGTTGTTCGTTTACAGCCTTATATAAGAATCCGTACCACAACAAAATAGTTTGGGAAACATTAACTGATAAATTTCATGAATAATATCAATATATCTCAGCAGTTGTCTAACCGAAGTAATGGTATTGACATACTTTCAATGTAAACTCATTTAAGAGAGAAAAGTTCGATATACTATGTTGTTGAAGCTGATTGGAATAAAAAGGCTATTTAACCTTATATTATTCATAAATAAGGAGAGACAGTTCAAAAATTAGAGAACCTGTCCATTGTAGAATACTTGCTCAATAAAGAGTAAGAGTTAGAAACTTGCCTTGTGTGTAGTCTATTGCTAAGATTTTAACTTAATTGTAGTGTTCTCACAAATCCTACACAGTTATTTACATTAACAAGCATGTTAGCCACATAGCCAAGTCATATAGTTTGTAAGTTCAGATATCACATAGTTTTAGTGATCATGGTTGTAGTTAAATTCCTATATTTGATCCATTTTTCAAATATCTCATCCATGTTTTCACAATAGCCATTTTTCACTTTGATGGGGTTCAACATGCTTATAACATGTAATATGAATCACATTAAAGTTATCATTTACATCTTATTCATGATTTAGAACGTAAGGGTTCATGTGTTCTTGAATTCACTAGTTTTGGTCAATTCTTGACAATTTCATTTCTAGCCACTTTGGTTCATTCCAACACTTGAATTATATCTAGTTAGGACTAGTTCTAGCACTCCTTTAGGTTTACCAAGCATAGATTCGGTTTTAACCCATTTTTATCATCTCAATGCATCGATTATCAATATTTCTTTCTATGATGCTAAAATAGCCCTTTGAGGCTTTATCAGACCCATTTTGGTTTAATAGATTCAACCTAAAGAACCTGTTCATGCTAGTTCTATTTCTGCAAGTTTTTTTTTCAATACCAACTTGCTATCTAAACTGCCATGGAAGTTATGAACTGTTATTGCCTAAAGGCAGCAGCTTTATCTTTTTTTCCCATTCATGTTCCTCTTAGCTTTACCTTGAATTTATAACATTTCATGAGGCTAACAGTTATTAAGGTTGGACAATAAGGAATTGAATTATTCTCAGCTTCAACTGAGTTTTGCCAAGCTAAACACTACAATAGCAGTTAGTTGAGGCCACTTCTATTGTTGACTGCTAGGCAGTCCCATGATTCCCTTTTCATCAAATTTTCATTCTCAACTTGTAAACATATTATCAAGTCTACATATATGTTTTCAACACATACCAAAGCTATACTGAAAGATTAGTTCTTAAAATTATAATTCTCAACCAAAATGGTTACCTAGACTGCTTTAGCAGTCACTTGTTATCAACTGATGCTGCACATAAGCAGTAGCCCCCTTCATTTTGGCCTTGTTTAGTTTATAGCTTCCCTTTTGCTTAGCCTAAACATACTAGATAGAATTTTTGTTATGGATGTATCTTAACCATTCTTGATGGTTAGTTTTTATTTTTGTCTAGCTAGTTTAGCTTCCAAACTGCCTTAGCAGTCACCTCCATGCCAACTACAGCTTCCTACAGGTAGCAGTTCCCTTCTCCTTCCCCCTTGTCTTTAACAGTTTACTATCCTATAACAGTTTTCATTGAAGGGTTTCGACACAGAAACAACTTCGAAACCCTAAACAGGATCCATGCAAAAATAATTAATCCAGTGGTTAGAAATTATACAGATTAAGAAAGCTAGAAACGATGCGGTCGAATCTCCAACGCAATTCAAACGAACTGTGTCTCTACGGTATCCACATGAACGCTCCGCGAATCATCCTACGATCTACAGAAGAAGGAGCCGTGGTACTAGCCCCCAAGGATGAGGATTTTCGAAACTGTTTTCTCTAGTCTCTCTCTAAGAGCGGCTAGGGTTTTGTATTTTTTGACGTAATCCCTAAAGTGACTGATATATATCATATATATAGCAGTTATGAGGAATTAATCAAAACCTAAATTATTAAAATATGAATTTATATATATATATATATATATATATATATATATCTTAATTAAGTCTTACTTAATTAATATACATACATATATATATATATATATATATAATTCATCCTTTTTAATTTAAATTCGTGGTTTAAAATACTATCAATCATATTGATATATTTAAATCCTTAAAATTTAAATTAGTTTCCTTTTTAAATTATGTTCTATGTGTGTGATCCTATAGGTTACTATTACGTTGGCAATAATTTTAAAATCATTTTATAAAATTATAAACAGTGAGTGACATCTAGTAATACATCACTGCTATCCAAGTAATAATAAGATCGATAATTCGATGCAACCTTTTCGTGACCAATGTTTTAATGTAATTTAATCCTTTTAACCTTAATATCCTAGATTAAACTCGAGTCATGGAATGTGTCATACTCTTCATAATTTAATCTGACTTTTTCTTGATCAGTGAGTAGACTATATGAAACAAATCACTATTTGAGCATGACCATGCATTTCATAGTCCTACTCAATAAAGAGGCCTATGGATATCACCCCTAATATATAAGATGGTTAAATTCTATCTAGATCACTCATATTTCTCACACGATTCATGATGTACCCAATAATCACCTTTATAGTCCACCCTATTAAAGGTGACATTTGATGATATCAAAGTACATAAATTCTCATGTAGTAATATAGTGATTTCAGGTCGGAGGACCATTACATCATTGTCACTATGAGAATTGCTAATGACATTTCGCATAATGCTCCATATAGAATTCTCACAGTGAGTCTGTCCAGTACATCGTTCTCTAACATGTACCTATGCATTGACTTAATATCTCATATATTTATGACCAATGAGATTTGGTCATCAGTCAATCCACATACTAGTCTTAATGCATCATTGTTGTCCCATCAACAATGATACTCGACTAGGGACATTTAAGAACAATGATACTAATTGTAATTATATAATCTCATGTTCAAGTCACATACTTGAAACTATATAATTTGTATCACTATTCTAAGAATTTTTATTATGTTAACATTTATATAATGCAGTAAATAAAATCATAATAAAATCATTCATTTATTCAATCAAATATAATATCAAAAAGTTAAACAATTATATCAAATAATTGACCTCTAGGGCATAAACTCTAACAATCACAACCTTTGATCTATTATTATTGGTATACTCATCTTAGGAAAATAATACAATAGTTCTAGCTATCACAGAATCTGAATACCTTAGATTAGCAAGTCGAACTGTCTGTCGGCTCTGCAGTGTAGCACAGCGCATCACTAGGCGCTAACTGCTGCTACTGTAGTAGCCTTGTCAGTCCTGCTCCCTTTCCTTTTTGCAAGTTTAATAATCTTTGATCCATAGGTTAGTTTACACCTAATTCTAGTTATAATATACATAGTATAGGGAAGTATTTTTAGCATTTATAACACCATAATGTCTGTCTTAATAGATTACCCCAAAACCATTTTAGCAATGACTTATAGCTGCAATTTCATTCCAACTGTTGTTGCTATAATATGTTTTTGCCTCATTCTTGACCCTTTTTGTACTAAGTGTTGGGTATTACATGACTTAAATATATATATATATATATATATATATATATATATATATATATATATATATATATATATATATTTATATTGTAGAAAATTATTACACAAACATATTTATTAGTTTAATTTTTGCCAAACTAGAGCTTAAAGAAAGCTTCAACTGATACACATGAATGTTGCTACCGTGGGCAGCAACTGAACCACTAACTTCATACCATCTTTGACTTGAAATTGAGTTTTCATTTTGGTTTGGCATGTTTATTCACTCTGTTTATAACCCCCTATAGCATACCAATTTGTCTTAGCCCTTAATTCTTTCTAGTAGTCAATTTTTTTTCTCAAAACAGTCTACTGGGGACTTTTAACGAACATGTGGTGTGCACAGTTTAAAATTACTTGTGTCATAGATATTTGCTTGTGTTAGAAAGGCAATTTTATCCTCCTTATTACTCCTCAGCTCAAGCTCAACCTATTTCCTCTATTCAAATTCAGTCATCAATAGTGCAATATTAGTCATCTTTTTTAGTATCAAAACAGTCCTTATAGAGCATTATAGACATGGTTTAATACCATTACACCAAAACAGTACCAAGCAATGAAATATATGTATTTCTAAAGCATGAACCTCTTAAATATTATATGTTCGTGGTTTAAAACATCTAATAGCAATGTTTTCATGCTTTAGGCCAAAACAGTCCCCTCTTTAGATTTTAAATTCCAAAAAAAACATAGTTTACCAACATGTTTACAAAGATAGTATGAGTGTGCAACATAGAAGCTTATATTATCTTCTTTATATGGTATTTAACATGCATAACATATATTTGGATGACATAGCGCTTATACCATGTCAGTCCTTATCAAGCCTTTACTCTAGCATACAAGATTCTTAAAACAGTCAAAATTCCTAACTGCACACTTAGTTTAGTGTTTAGCATATAACATTCTTTTATCAAGCATTTTGACAACAGTTGGTGAGTAGTCTACCAATTACACATGACACATATATCCTAACCACTTGATTCTAGTCCTTTGGCTTTAGGTACATTAGAATAGCAACAAAACACTTACACAACTATTTTAAACATTAAAAATCAAAGCCATACTTAAGCCTTATAAAAGTCATTTATAGCAATGGAGATTAATATCACAGACAGGGTAGTCAATAGCAGTCCATATTAATATAGCCATAGCATAGCAGTCAATTTAACACCACAACAATTAATATGGTAACACAGATCATGCTAACAGAAATCCCACATAGTCATTAAACTTGGATACCACTGTTACATAATTTGTAAGGATTTTGATTTCACATACTTAAATAACATTTCAATGATGTTGCTCCTACTGATTAGTAATCAATAGCTACCCTGAAACACTACTAATACTAATAGTATAACAGCTCATTTATGTTACTTTAGATTTGTTTTATCAAAACATAATCTTGAATACTAACCAACTAATCACAATATGTATATGCAACCTTTTAGCATGCTTGATACCTTAATAATATATGGTTTATTCGATATCATCTTACTCTAAATCACAGTTAGCATACATAAATACTAAATCAGTCCTTAGCTTGGCAAATTATCAAACACAGAGTGCAGTTTATATACTTGCATATATTACATAATCTCCTAACTTATTGTTCCCAGCCGTATGGCTTAAACAACAAGAAGTATATAACCATACTTAACTGTCTCAATCACAAAATCCAAAATAGCATTGAAACAGTCATGGTGTTAATTAATTCAATAGATATCCTAACCATTAACAGTTCAGTTGCTACCATTAAGAGAGACAGAAACGAATGGAAAAGGGTTAAAATGGCCAGAATGAGCTTACATTGTTGATTCAAAGGTCACAAGTGGTTTGAGCTGCCCAGTTCCTCCTCCTTCTCTAGCAAAAACTTTTCCTCTCTTACTCTCAATCGGCTCTCTTTCTTTTTCTTACTATGCTAGAGTCTTTGGGGGAGTCAACTAAGTGGTGGAACATGGGGTTATATAACTGAGCTTGGAGTGTCTTATATGGCATATACGGCTGAACTTTCTTATCTCTCAGTCAGTCTACCTGACCTCTAGTTTACACTCCAGTACCTCTAGAAGTTAGACTGTTCTGTAGTTGCTCCTACACTGCCACCCTATCAGACCCTAGCTTACCTGCTATGCCTTATCCTCTGCAAGTTTATCTGACCTGTTATTTGTCTGCTAACTAAACTAACTTACCTGCTAACTATAATCAACATCATCTAATTGCTTATTCAAGTTGAACTGAAGCAGTTCCCTTTTCTCCTTTCAATGGGCTGCTGCAATGGACACCCAATTAGGTTGAGTATGGATGTGGAAGTTGGGCTTCATGCATGATTTTAATAATAGTAAAATACACACCTCCAAGAATTATGTGGAAGGCTTGCAAGCATAAACTTGGTTTAGCCCAATTTATGAATATTGGTCTTTAAGATAAAGTATTGGTCTAAATTCTCAAAAGCCAACGCAACACATTTAGCAAAACTTAGTATGACCCAATATTTCAATATGGGCTCATGTTAAATTTAAAACAAATGGAATTTTTATCTATCATATTTCCTTTTGGCTAGCAACAAAAGTTAGCACATATATCATTAATTAAAATGATGATTTCATGTTGTCTTAAATAATTCATGATAGTACATCATTTCTTTAAATAACTGATGAGTGAGTTTTATACACATGAATTGGATACATTCGGGCTTAATTTATTGTTGTTCTCAAGTCTTTTAGGATGTTTTTATGTGTTTGTGTCTATTCAAGCATTTTTTATATTGTTTTGTAGGATTTGGGACAAAAGTTGCATGGATCGACGTTCGGGGTGGCTAGATGCGCGTTTTCGGCTTGTCATTTACACAACAGTCACTTCAGAGCCAATTTGACTGTAGCTCCGGACATTATTCGAAAAACTTCAAGAATGAAAGTTGTAGACCTACTTTTCCTCTTTCCGGATCATCTTGAATCATCTAAATCGGAGTTCGGACGAATAAGTTATGGCCGTTTTCCCAAAGGACGTCGGAGCAGTAAATGCCAACTTTTGGGCCAGCGCCGGGGCGCTCGTTTTGGGCTTGATACCAGCGTCGAGGCGCTGGGGGGCAGAATGCCAGCGCCGTGCCCAGCGCTGGGGCACTGGGGAAAAATCTGATGCTCCCCTCTTGCTCTTGCTCTTGCTATTGATCTTCGATGGTCTCCAAGTTGCTTCAATCTCCAAAATTAATAAGAACTAGGGTTATGTTCTAAGCTAATGGAGTGTATCTCTAATCTAAGCTATGTAATCTCCAAACTAAGCTATGTAATCCCCTCTTATTTTATGTCTTACATCATGTATTTATAGATTACAAGTCTAATTTTGAGTTTAGGAACAAACTCAATCCTATTTGGAGTCGAAAAGGTGTCAAAATTCGCCCAAAATGCGTCCAGGCCCGCACCAGACCTTTCCCCAGCGCCCCAACGCTGGGCACGGCGCTGGCATTCTACCCCCCCAGCGCCCCGGTGCTGGTATCAAGCCCAAAACGAGCGCCCCGGCGCTGGCCCAAAAGTTGGCATTTACTGCTCCGACGTCCTTTGGGAAAACGGCCATAACTTCTTCGTCCAAACTCCGATTTAGATGATTAAAGATGATCCGGAAAGAGGAAAAATAGATCTACAACTTTCATTCTTGAAGTTTTCCGAAATAATGTCCGGAGCTATAGTCAAATTGGCTCTGAAGTGACTGTTGTGTAAATGACAAGCCAAAAACGCGCATCTACCCCCCCGAACGTCGATCCATGCAACTTTTGTCCCAAATCCTACAAAACAATATAAAACATGCTTGAATAGACACAAACACATAAAAACATCCTAAAAGACTTGAGAACAACAATAAATTAAGCCCGAATGTATCCAATTCATGTGTATAAAACTCACTCATCAAATACCCCCAAACTTAAACATTTGCTTGTCCTCAAGCAAAAACACAAAAATGTTATGCAATGCAATGTAATGAAACTAATCTATATGCCTACGAATCCAACAGTAATGACAGAAACAAGTCTATTCAACCGGCCTTAGAGAAATCAAGTAAACATGATAATACATCATATTAAAACAAATCAGTAATTTCCCAATCAATCATCAAATCTTAGACTGTTATCACTGATATAGTGCGTGTGTGCTCCACAACAATGTTAACTGATATAAAATCAAATTTAAGATATAATAGATATCTTCGAAGGCATCATACAGTGCAAATTCATAAAATTCACGAACAAGCTAGATCCAACTAAAGTCAAACATCCACCAATTTCAAGAGTCCAATCCGGGATACTTATGCTTTACTTTTCATTACGGGGGCTTTTTGCTCTTTTCCCGTTTTATTGTTTTTTTTACTTTTTTTTTCTTTTTTTTTAACCATGACTGTGCAATGTCTCATTCCATTAGGCTAACAGTGTCACCCCTTAGCGAGCTTTCGACCAACGACTCTCAGACCATATAAGACCTTAGGGCGCTAGGTTTTAAGATACCCCTTCGGGCGTACTTACTCAAGTAACAAAGGCCCCGAAACAAAACTAGCCACGGTAAAAAAAAATTTTCTTTTTCTCTTTTTTTTTATAGATGGTTGGTGAGTGCGTTTTACGCTCCATCTCACGCTTGTGTTTATGGGGAGTGTTTCTCCTCAACCTACCACAAGACTCAACAAGTTTTTTTTTAAAGCTTATATACCTCAAATTTTCCCCCCAAACTTAAGTTTTTATCAAAATTTAGTCATCTCCGCCTATTCATGTCTTTCATTCCTTCACACTAGTATTATCCTTAAGAAATCTATTATGTATCAATTTAAACTTAATCAGTCAACATAGCTGTTATTAACGTGCTATCCTTAATTATACCAGTTTCAAATAGGAAAAGATTCAATTCATAACAAGAAATCACATCAAAGCCTTAATATTCAATACTATACTTATCTACTTAATTCCAGTCTCATCATTGGCCAAAATATACTTTTACTATCTAACAGTTGGAATCATGCAAATATAAACTAACTGCAACAAACATAGTAAACTAACTACTATTTTTGCAATTTTTAAATTTTTTTTTTAAACAAAAAACTGAATGCAAAAACTAAATGTAAATAACCCGAAAACATAACGAAGTTACAATGTAAATAACTAACTATATGCAATATGACACTAAAATGCCCCCAAACTTAAACTAGACATTGTCCTCAATGACTGAAATAGAAAAAATTAAAGCAGAGGACTTCCCTGAAAATATAGCAATCTTCCTCATTGTCCGCTAAGTTTGGAGAATAGGCTAAGCACATGGAACAAATTGGGCACAACACTTGAATTTGACTTGAATAACCTGTAAAACCATGATAGAAGCAATTTTATTAAATCCTAAATAAATGCAATTCAAAACTACTAATATAAAACTTAATAAAAACTAAAAATAAAAAATAAAAATTAAACTTGGGTTGCCTCCCAATAAGCGCTTGTTTTATAGTCTCAGCCCGACTTCTTCAATTCTCTATCCAATTCCCCTACGAAAGTTGAGGAACCCTCCATCCATCGGAAATAATATAGCTTTTGGTAGGTTCCCATTTACGATAGCCATTGTATTAAAGTCACCTAGCATGCTTTCTTTAGATAAGATCACATTCAAGAACGTCCAACATCTAGGTGGTTTCTCCATTGTGTCTGCGAATATATTCTGGTATTGAGGCTTGTCAGACACAACAATTTCTTCTTCTATCTTCTCCAGCTCATCGCACCATAGTTTCGAAGGTGTACTTGTTTTTACATCACAGAGAGTATTGCCGACGACATGACTACCAATCGGACAAGGTTTTGCAAATCTAACCGGACTCTTGAACTGTGGAGGAGACGGCACTTGAGGCATAAATAACATTGGCTCATCATCATTGGGTCTCACAAATAGTTCTTCTCCGACCTTGTTGTCATTATCCCCACTTGTCTCCTCTTTTTCATCTCGTGGCTCATCCAGTTGTAGATTTGGCTCGGGCTCACCATCAGTCTCGGAATCTGTGTCATAGGGCCAGGTGTATTGAGGACGGTTGTTCAACTCATGTGCTATTTGTTCCACTTGATTTTCCAGATTCTTGATCAATGCCCCTTGGCTTTGCAAATTCAGCTCTACTTGATTCATTTTCTTGTCTTGTTCCTCATTCCTTTTTTCAGAAGCTTTAATAAATTTTTCCAAGGCTTTCTCCCAATTTGAATGTTCTTCCTGTTGTAGTGGAGGTGGACACAAGAAATCATGTGGGTTTGTTGGACTTGGAGCATAAAATTGATCTTGATTGTTACTCCATGAAAAATCCGGGTGATACCCCCAATCCTGATGATAGTTGTTAGGATAGACATAATTATTGGGGTAATCACCACTATACTGTACCGGCTCGAAACTGATGGCGCATTGATGACTCATATGATTTCCAGCACAATAATCACAAGTAACCGCCATACTTTGACGACGCTGAGCTTCAAAAGCTTCAAACATCCTCGAAAGTGTCTCAATCTGTGCTGACAGTGCAGAAAGTTTTTCGAGTCTGTCAATCTCCGCTCCCCTTGGTTGAGTCATGTTGGTGTATGGCCATTGATACACAAAGTCATCCATGGTACCTGAAAAGAGAGAAATATAGAAAGAAACTTAAAAATAAAAATAAAAATGTTTAAATTAAGATTAATTTGATTGAAATTAATATTAGTAAATAATTATTAAATTAATTCCCCAGCAGCGGCGCCAAAAACTTGTTGAGTAAAATCTAGTTACGCACAACACGCAAGTATACGTGGTCAACAAGTAATAAAGTGATAAGTTGAGTATCGTTTCCATAGAGAATTCTAATTAATAAATCCCAACTACTAATACTATATCAACTCAATTTTATTTGAACAAGAATAAATTATGAATTTCGGAATTATTAACACCAAATTAAACACGAAAAGATATTAACCTAAAATAAACAAATAAATAAACTAATACTTGAATGAATAATTTCCGATAGATAAAGATTAAGACTTCAATATCCCCAATTATGAACCATAAATCAGTTACCTACTCATCCCAATTACTATGTCTACTGAATTGTTAACAAGAATTCTCAAATGCCAAACGCCCTTTTCCAAGTGATCAATTGACTTCTATTTAATCCAGATTAATCTTGCTATATTCCTATGCAAAACAATTGAATTAAACGTTTTCCAATTCCAATTCCCTATGTGTTACATACGGTGAACAGATATTTCCATTCAATTCACTAACCTAATTATTTACCATGCAAATAACTAAGTCACATGTTATCATGTCAAGTTCTAATTCTAGAATTCCTTTTCCAACTCCTTCTAGAATAACAAGGTAATTATTGGCCAAATAATTAAGCAATAAAGTCAAAACATGATAAACAATTCACTTCAACATAAATAATTAGAATGAATGAATAACTAATTTATAGTCATAAAAGGTTCAATTGAAATCTTAATAAAAGAATTAGTTCATCACGGAAATAAAAATCATGAATTGTTGACAAATCATCCTTAAAGAATTACAAATGAAAAATAAGGAGAAAAAGAATAAACTCTGTAGCCAATCCTTAATCTCCCAGCAATCTTGTGTAGCCCTCAATGGAGAACTTGCTGAATCCTCCCAATAATAATAGTCCCAAAAGATGCCCTTATTTAAGCACTTAGTTTCTTTTTATATCCCCCCCACAATCCTTCTCCAATTAGGTTTTATTTTAGCTCCCAATAACCAAATTAAGTCCAAACAAAAGTCAAACGCGCTAATCCAGTCAACTCCAGCCGAGGCTCAGCGCCCCGGCGCTGTAGATAGTACAGATTCCAGCGCCCCGGCGCTGAACTTCTCCATATTTACCGAATTGCCATTATCTGTTTGAATTTCCCATAATTGCCCCCTCCAGCTTCCAAATCTGCAAAACAAGATATAAACACAATAAAAATGCTACTAAATAACTTAAAAATGCAATAACTTAAGTCCAAATATATACAATTCATGGGTATACTACCCATTCATCAATAACACTTTTTGCTCACATTTTAATATAATTAATTCTTTGAGCACAAGGATAACTTCATATTCAGAATCACTTCCAATTAAGCTATGTTGGCTTTCCTTTTCATTCTTGATATTTATATAGCATTTTATTAATGTATATATCATCATCTCTTTATTTACCATTCACGATCTAGGATAAGTAATAAAAATTTTGTCATAATAAGAAGTAACATAATAAAATAAAATAAAAATTTATAAGCAAAAAGTGACATTATATTAACTGAATATTACATAGAATTTTCTGAATCATTACAAGCATTCCTTTATAATGTTTAGAGCATTCACAACAGTTTCCTTATATTTATCACTACTTTGTAGTGTTATTGGACCATTCTGCAAAATAGGGATTCAATTTTTTCATTATGTACCCAACATGTTCCTTATATTGTTTCCTTAAATAATAAAAGTTAAAAGTTAAAATTTAAAAATTTCAATAGTCAAAACATCGAATTAATAATAATCTTATTGTGACGCCCCCAAAATAGGTATACAACACCCATTCTGAGTCACCAAATACATGGTACATAAAACAAACTACAACTTCAATAATACAAATGTCGTGTGAAATACGACAATACCTACTGTGAGTTTAAATACAAATATTGTCTTCTAGACAATATCCACACGCAAATAAGTCCTCATTACAATTATTCAAACACTATTTTATAGAAATAGTGAGGACTGCTAAAACATCTTCCTACAACCATCACTCCATACCCCGACTCGATCATGCTATGTTCTCACCTCCTGAGAAGAAAAATGGAACAAAAAAGAAAGGGTGAGCTCAACTAGCCCAGTAAAGAATATTATGACTAAGATAATATACAACAAATTATCGTTAGTCTTCAACAGGGAAAAATCTGATAAAATATAATAGACAACAAGTTTTAGATCAACAAATGCAGCGGAAACAACAATCCATTAGAAGAGTCACATAGAGAATGAATTCTACTGTCTTCTAAGATTTAAAAGTCCATCATTAATATTTTATCCCTGTAACAACAATCAATATACATCTTTAATCATCTTTGCACTACAGGCCAAAGATATTCATTTGTATCACCAGTTGGTCATGTTCATCTCAATACCTGTTCATCTTTGCACTACGGGCCAAAGAGATTCATCAGTTTAATCATTCATCTTTGCACTACAGGCTAAAGATATTCATCAAGTATCATTATTAAGGACTGAGGATGATGAAAAATATTTTTAAGAACGAATCCAGTGAGATAGAAGGACAAATATTAGGGATTCGTACAACAGTTTGTCCAAAATCAATAATACTTCATAACAACTGATTTTGAAGCAGAACTCAAAAATAACGATCAAAACATGGATACAATCAAAGATAGTAGCCAAAATAGATATTTTGGACAAAAAGAAGAAATTTCATTTTTCGATGAATAATGTCGTATTCGTGAATAGTGTCATATACGTGAATAGTGCCGTACACGTGAATAGTAACTCCGACACCAAAAGATAGAAATTTCACAAAAATATCATCACGCTTCGTGAATAGTACTCATAAATAGTAACTCGTGAATAGTAACTCATGAATAGTAACTCGTGAATAGTAACTCATGAATAGTAACTCCGACATGAAAAAGTTCCAAATTGATAAAAAGTTCAGAATAATATTTCGGCATAATGATATTGAAGAAGATAATATCATTTAAGAAGAAACAACATCCCTTACATCAAAATAACCGTACTTCTGACTGAATTTCGGTATAGTGCTGACAGAAACTCGCACCGTATAGCAACACTCAAAGTATACTCACAAGAATACACTTGATAATATAGAGAGATAAAGAGAGAAAACTTTGTTTCCGGTGTGATTTTCAGTTCTAACTTAGCCCTCTATTTATAGGAAAATGTTAGAACGCCAAAGGAGACTAAATAATAAAAATATTAATATATATATTATAAATTCCTTAGCCCACCTTTGAAGACCTGAAATCAGCCACCTTTCACATGTTTAATGCAGCCCACCAAGGCAAGAAAACGTTTTTCTTCAAAATAATAATTAAAACTTCCAAAAATTAATTATTTCGGAACTCCGGAACTTCAATAATTCACAATAAATAGCCCCTTTGTCAGAAAAATTCAAAACTCAAGACTTCTCATAGGAAATTTCATTATCTACAACTTTGCAGAAGGAAGTTTTTCCAAATTCCAAACAAAAATTGACCGAAATTCACAAACGGGCGATTTTACAAGCTATAATCAATTTTCGGTCAAGAATTGTGTCCACCGACACACAAAACATGTGTTAAACATTTAATACCACAAAAATACTCTTCCTCCTCATATACTCATATATCCCACATTCATTGTAAAAATATCACCGTTAATATATTATTAAAATAATATATTTAAATGAATTATTTTATCAGATAAAGATAAAATATTAATTTTCAACAATTGTCATATTAAAAATTTTCTCCATCTATATCCACATAAAATGAATATTTTCTTTATCATAATAATCAATAATTAATTATTTAAAAATAATATTACAGAATCACAGTACTGACAATCAGGCCGTTCCCAGGAAAGAGGGGGCTTTCTAATAAGGATTTCTCCTTATTGGCGCGCAATTAGGTGACTAAACATCTCCTTAGACAGAACTTTCTAGACATTGCCAATAATGTTATCTGATAATATTATTCAAATAATATGAATTATTGATCTGATAATGGAAATACTGTGCAATGAAAATTATTGAAACAATAATAATATAAACTAACAATGTAGCAATTATTGAATCAATATAATAAAATAATGAACAGTAACTATTGTAACAATTATTGAGTAGTGCCTTCTTACGTACAAATCAACAATTCAATAATACTGTGCAATATCGTGTGCTACTGTGCAACCACGCATATTACTGTATTTTAACCACCAGGTAATCCAACAGTGTTAACGGTAACAATTTACGCCGTTATTTATAAAATTCAATCTTTGTCATTTTCTTTCATCCAACCGCTTTCCATTATGGGGCCCACAAATGACTGCGCCGTCGTATGGAGATTCCTGACAATAAGAATATTCCACGACCAAACGAATATTTCCCGACAAAAAGAATATTTTGTAACCACTTGCTTATTTTGTAAAATTTTCACATTTCACCCACAACCAAAGTATTATATCAAGTTAACCCTTATTAATTTAGAATAATGAATAAAGGAAAATTCAATTTTATTTATAATAAGTTGGGGTCTTACAACCTCCCCTCCTTATAAAATTTCGTCCTCAAAATTGACGTACGTACCTGGTGTTTCGAACAGGTGAAGGTACCTCGCTTTCATTTCCGATTCCAACTCCCATGTCATTTCCTCAATTGCATGGTTTTTCCACAAAACCTTAACTTGTGGTATGACCTTCGTGCGTAGGACATGCTCTTTCCTATCCAAAATCTTGATAGGTACCTCTTCATACATTAAGTCTTCAGCTATCTCGTCCGGTTCTAACTCAATAACATGATTCGGGTTGTCCACATATTTACGTAACATCGATACGTGAAAAACATTATGAACACGCGTCATACTTGGCGGTAAAACGAGTCTATAGGCCACAGTTCCTATTCAATCTAGGATTTTAAATGGATTAATGAATCGAAGGTTTTAACTTTCCTTACATCACTGATTTTCGCTTTTAAAATAACAACTTCTTGCACCTCCTTCTTCAAATTCATCAGCTCTGGTGTGTAGCTTGAACAGCTTTAACTTTATCGATTAAAGTCGATTATACTCGTATATCATCACGTGGATACCTAGAATTTTCATCTCCATCTCTATTATATGTAAGTTATACGAAATGAGTCTTTGACAATATCGTACTCGTACTCGTATACGATCTTCTACTCAATACGTTAGCTACCACGTTCTCTTTTCTAGGATGGTATGGTCAGAACATATGCCGAAATGAGTCTCCTCTTGAGTTCTTCGAAGCTCTTCCCACATTCCTTGCTTCATTTGAATTTTGTATCTCTACGAGTCAGCTGAGTTAATGGAGTAGCGATTCGAGAAAATCTTTCAACAAAATCTTCGATAATAACCAGCTAAGCCTAAAAAGCTACGTATTTCGATTACTGACTTAGGTTGCTCTCAACTGTGACTCATATCCCAATCTTGGATAGCACATCACAATAACACCTATCAGTTTACTACCGCACAAATATGGCGTCCCCTACGGATAGTTTGCCTTCGGTGCATTCCACAAAGGAAGTCATAAGATAGAGGCTCGGGTATCAACTTCTATAGTTGGGTTTTTAACTCCTGAAGTTCAATAGGAGCCATTCGATATGAGATTTTAGAAATGGGTTTTGTACCGGATTTAAAGTCGTTACAAATTCAATATCACGCTCTGTGAGTAGGCCAAGAAATTCTTCAGGAAATACGTAAGAAAATTCACTAACAATAAAAATATCATTCAAATCTGACGTATTATTGTTCAAGTCCATAACATGGCTAAGAAAGCTTGACATTCGTTTTTCAATAAACAAATAGCTTTGTGGTTTGATATGATAGTGACTGATTTTAGTGGTTTAGTTATTTGAATTCGTATGACAGGTTGGTTAGGAATATGAAAACTAACAACCTTACGAAAACAATCAATTTTGGCATGATGAGTGGTTAACCAATCAATCCCCAAAATTACATCAAAAGCAAGTATCTTTAAAGAAATAAGGTCAACAGGTAATGCGATGGTGCCAACTTGTAACAAACAAGGTTTATAAACAGTGGATGTAACGAAAGTTTCTCCTAACGGAGTTTCAACAGATAAGTCAAAGTCTAATTTTCTCGAGAGTCAAGTTTAAACGTTGAGTATAAGCAGGAGAGATAAATGAATGGGTAGAACCGGTATCTAATAAGGTATAAACTTCGTAAGAATTTATAATTAACTAACCCGTGCTAACTTCGTTCGGGTTCCTCGCATTCTGACCAGTTACGAAAAACGCTCTTCCAGGAACCGTTAACTTTGACTTGTCCGGGACAGCCTTTGGAGTCACCATCCCCGCTGAACTGGATTTCGCTACCATACAATCTCGAGCGATATGACCTTCTTTTCCATAATTATAACATACCTTGAACTGTTGTTGACAGTTTGGGCTGATGTGTCCCTCTTTTCCACATTTATAGCATACGACCGGTGGTCGTTCTTCTCCCTTAAAACCAGTTGTTGCTGGTGCTGACGTCTTCGCAGTGTCATTGTTGAATTTCCTCTTTTTAAAATCTCCCCCCGACTCGCTTCTTCTATTTTCATGGCCACGATTACCACCAGAGTGGTTGTCACTCTTGTCCGTATTTTTCTTTCTCCGCTGGTTATCGTTGTTCTGATGACTGTTGTCACTGATATGATCCTGGTTGCGGTCTCTTGTTTGAACGTACTCGCTATCTCGCTCTAATAATTGAGCCCTATTGACAACATCTTAATATAAAGAAAATTTATGAGAGATAAGATATCGCTGAATCTCGTGTTTTAAACCTCTTAGAAACATCCTCGTCATTCGTTCCTCATTCTCTACCAAATGAGGTGCAAACCTGGATAACTCTACGAACTTTGCCTCGTATTGAGACATCGTCGTGTTATTCTGTTCGAGTCTAATAAACTCCACCTCTTTCATATGACGAATACTTTCAGGAAAGTACTTGTCATTGAAAAGTTTCTGAAATCTTTCCCAAGACATGTTGAGTGCGGCTGGCTGGGTACGCTTCACAGATTCCCACCAGTAATCTACTTCACCATGAAACATAAAGGTGGCGAATGGAACCTTCTGTTCCTCCGTGCACCCCAAGACATCGAATATCTTGGTAATTTGTTTGACCCACGTTTCTGCCTTGATCGGATCCGACTTTCCATGGAAATCTGGTGGTCCCAACTTCTTGAACTGCTTAGCTGTGACAGACCGCGCGTTGTCATCATTTCCACCCGTATTTTGCACACGAGTCTCCCTCGTCTGATTTTGCATGAACTGCAAAAAGTTCCTAAACATTCCATCATTCATCGTTTGCTCGGTAACGTTGTTTACAGGAGGAGTATTGCCTTCTTGTTGCACGTTCTCCTCGTTGGTGAGTACAGGCGTCTCCACGGTCTCATTTCCACTGTTAATATTCTTAATCGACATTCTCAAATACTGTCATAAAACAAGGCAATACTATTAAGGAAATTAATATATCACATAATATCCCTATATTACTATATTATGACCGACCAACAGATAAGCTTAGGTAGGAAACACTAGCGAAGGATTTACTCATCTCTCCCCTCCTAGTTCTATTCCCCGATCTCCACCAGAGAACATATCCCTAAGCTCTGATACCAACTGTGACGCCCCCAAAATAGGTATACAACACCCATTCTGAGTCGCCAAATACATGGTACATAAAGCAAACTACAACTTCAATAATACAAATGTCGTGTGAAATACGACAATACCTACTGTGAGTTTAAATAAAAATATTGTCTTCTAGACAATATCCACACGCAAATAAGTCCTCATTACAATTATTCAAACACTATTTTATAGAAATAGTGAGGACTGCTAAAACATCTTCCTACAACCATTACTCCATACCCCGACTCGATCATGCTATGTTCTCACCTCCTGAGAAGAAAAATGGAACAAAAAGGAAAGGGTGAGCTCAACTAGCCTAGTAAAAAATATTATGACTAAGATAATATACAACAAATTATCGTTAGTCTTCAACAGGGAAAAATCTGATAAAGTATAATAGACAACAAGTTTTAGATCAGCAAATGCAGCGGAAACAGTAATCCATTAGAAGAGTCACATAGAGAATGAATTCTACTGTCTTCTAAGATTTAAAAGTTCATCATTAATATTTTATCCCTGTAACAACAATCAATATACATCTTTAATCATCTTTGCACTACAGGCCAAAGATATTCATTTGTATCACCAGTTGGTCATGTTCATCTCAACACCTGTTCATCTTTGCACTACGGGCCAAAGAGATTCATCAGTTTAATCATTCATCTTTGCACTACAGGCCAAAGATATTCATCAAGTATCATTATTAAGGACTGAGGATGATGAAAAATATTTTTAAGAACGAATGCAGTGAGATAGAAGGACAAAAACCGTACTTCTGACTGAATTTCGGTATAGTGCTGACAGAAACTCGCTCCGTATAGCAACACTCAAAGTATACTCACAAGAATACGCTCGATAATATAGAGAGATAAATAGAGAAAACTTTATTTCTGGTGTGATTTTCAGTTCTAACTTAGCCCTCTATTTATAGAAAAATGTTAGAACGCCAAAGGAGACTAAATAATAAAATATTAATATATATATATATATATATATATATATATATATTATAAATTCCTTAGCCCACCTTTGAAGACCTGACATTAGCCACCTTTCGCATGTTTAATGCAGCCCACCAAGGCAAGAAAACGTTTTTCTTCAAAATAATAATTAAAACTTTCAAAAATCAATTATTTCGGAACTCCGGAACTTCAATAATTCATAATAAATAGCCCATTTGTCAGAAAAATTCAAAACTCAAGACTTTTCATAGGAAATTCCATTATCTACAACTTTGCAGAAGGAAGTTTTTCCAAATTCCAAACAAAAATTGACCGAAATTCACAAACGGGCGATTTTACAGGCTATAATCAATTTTCGGTCGAGAATTGTGTCCACCGACACACAAAACATGTGTTAAACATTTAATGCCACAAAAATACTATTCCTCCTCATATACTCATATATCCCACATTCATTGTAAAAATATCATCGTTAATATATTATTAAAATAATATATTTAAATGAATTATTTTATCAAAAAAAGATAAAATATTAATTTTCAACAATTGTCACATTAAAAATTTTCTCCATCTATATCCACATAAAATGAATATTTTCTTTATCATAATAATTAATAATTAATTATTTAAAAATAATATTACAGAATCACAGTACTGACAACCAGGCCGTTCCCAGGAAAAAGGGGGCTTTCCAATAAGAATTTCTCCTTACTGGCGCACAATTAGGTGACCAAACTTCTCCTTAGACAAAACTTTCTAGACATTGCCAATAATGTTATCTGATAATATTATTCAAATAATATGAATTATTGATCTGATAATGGAAATACTGTGCAATGACAATTATTGAAATAATAATAATATAAACTAACAATGCAGCAATTATTGAATCAATATAATAAAATAATGAACAGTAACTATTGTAACAATTATTAAGTAGTGCCTTCTTACGTACGAATCAATAATTCAACAATACTGTGTAATATCGTGTGTTACTATGCAACCACGCATATTACTGTATTTTAACCACCAGGTAATCCAACAGTGTTAACGGTAATAATTTATGCCGTTATTTATAAAACTCAATTTTTGTCGTTTTCTTTCATCCAACCGCTTTCCGTTATGGGGCCCACAAATGACTGCGCCGTCGTACGGAGATTCCCGACAATAAGAATATTCCACGACCAAACGAATATTTCCCGACAAAAAGAATATTTTGTAACCACTTGCTTATTTTGTAAAATTTTCACATTTCACCCACAACCAAAGCATTATATCAAGTTAACCCTTATTAATTTAGAATAATGAATAAAGGAAAATTTAATTTTATTTATAATAAGTTGGGGTCTTACACTTATAATTTATAAAAGAGAGAGTATAATTTATCAATTATATTCCACTTTAAAATAATGTTTATTTTATTTTAAATTTAAGTAATTTATGGAGAGAATATTGAATGGATTGTAGTTGCAAATGTAACAATATTGACTTTTAAAAAGTTATTTTTTGATATTTTTAAATTTAAATTTAATATGATACATTTAAATTTTAAAAATAATAAATTTTATAATTAATAGTACTTTTATAATAGTTATAATTATATTGACATAAATTAAATAAATTTATATCAATTTTAAATTTGAATATGTTTGAAATTAATTTTAAAAAAATAAGTCAATATTAAGTTTATAATTTGAAAATAAAGTAGTAAAAAAATGTCAAGGTGTGTATGATTGATGAGCTGTCCACTTAAATGAGGGTGTAAAATGTCATTTTGTATATATAGAGAACGGTATTTTGACTCCCTCACACTGGGGAATAACATTCTATATAGAGATTAAAATAGAGGGTCAAATAAGGATAAGGAAGCTGTTGGATAATGATTTGTTGATGTATTCTTTAAAATTTGGGATAGAGAGTTGATTAGAAAAACTGTTGTTAATGCTCTAAGAATCTATGATTGAATTCTCAAGCTCCTTGACTCGCGGCTCATTCCTTGGGCATAGATTGGGAACTCGAAGGTTTTTATTTGAAGATGAAGGGGAATTATTATTATTATTTGGCTGGATTTGTCAAGAATCACAATAGCAAGAATAATTTTTGTTAAAATTTGGTCAACACAATAAATTAAAGGTTTTTGGATTTTTTTTGGGAGAGGTTTAAGTTAAATACCTCAAGATAGGATGAAACTGTATTTTGTGTGAGATGAAAGTCAAATTAATCTAGTCCAACAAAAAAAGAAGATTAAAACCTCAATTTGAGTCCACCACACTTTTATTATAACACGGTGGTATTAATATAATATTTGAACAAAGATTACATAGTCAACACACTTCTAGTGTGCATTTAATTCAACATATCATGGACGTTTTATTTATTACAAACCTAAGACCTCATTGGCCTTTGTTTTTGGCAGACAACAGTCCATCATAATACACACATATATATAGGGTTCCATCCACAGTAATCGGTTGCTGTGGAACAACTGCTTTTTGGCCTGTTGAATTTTTTTTTTGCTCTAGCCGAAATTTCAACAGGCCAAAAAAGAGTTGCTCCACAACAACCGGTTGTTGTGGATGGAATCCCTATATATATATATATATATATATATATATATATATATATATATATATATATATATATATATACTGTCTGGATCTTAAGCTTACCTTTTATCTAACATACCTTGCTCACTCTTCTTTAGCAACGAACCGGACGACGATTCAGTCTGTCACTATATATAGAACCGTCGTCTTAGCTTTTAGCGACGGACAACAAATAGCGACAGACCGAATATATAGCGACGGACCGAATCATCGCCCGGTTCGTCACTAAAAAGGGATGAACAAGGTATGTTAGATAAGTGGTGAGCTTAAGATCCGGATCGTGTATATATATATATATATATATATATATATATATTATTCATATAATAAACTTGATGCTCGCCTGAGTGCCGCCACAATATATCTCCCTGCGTCCCGTGCAATTGGTGTAACTTCCATTTAAAGCAATGCAGGTCCAGATCTCAAAGAGTACAACTTCTCTAGCGGAATTGGTTTTGCAGTTAACTGTAATATCGTAATTAGGGAACGAATTGAGAATAGCTTGAACGCTATAGGTCCTATTGTCTGCACTGATTCCTATATATTTTAAACAAATTCGATCGGGTTAATTGGAACCAAAATAAAAAATAAATAAATAAAAATTCACGAGTATACCTACCATTTCCCTGAAGCACCGACAGTATATTAGCGCGATTATACACATTCACTGAGTTGTTAAAATAGTTTGTCTGAGGCAATGTGTATTCCGAACATTTCCCATGCTTATCCCACTCATACTTCCACAAAGCTTGATTTTGATTGTTGGCAAAATTAGGCCATGCGTAATCTAGTCGGGCGCGGAATGAAGAGACCTGTGTTCCAACAGAGAAGACATGGGCTACCTTATTAACATGCCAATTGGTTAATTAGTATTTATTGTCAATTAAAGGGAGAATTGAATTTATTCCAACCCTTTGGAGAAAAGTTGCATCCCTAGCCCACCTTGTTGTTTGTAAAATCAGAAGAAAGGATCGTAAATTCAAAAAAGAAAAAAATAAAAAATTCCAATTTTCTTTATTAATTTTAAGGTTTTTTAGTTAAAAATAGTTCAAAATTCCAATTTTATTTATTATTTTAAGGTTTTTTTTAGTTAAAAAGAAAACTCGATAAAGGTAAAAAAAATAAATTTAAATCCAATTATCCTTAGAAATTTTCTTGGACAAAATAATAGGAAATTTTCTTTATTAATTTTAAGGTTTTTTAGTTAAAAATAGTTCAAAATTCCAATTTTATTTATTATTTTAAGGTTTTTTTAGTTAAAAAGAAAACTCGATAAAGGTAAAAAAAAATTTAAATCCAATTATCCTTAGAAATTTTCTTGGACAAAATACCAGGAAATCTAAAGATTGAAAATAAGCTTGGTAAACTTCTTTTTTATTCCTAAATTGCATCAACTAAAAAAACAAATTTGGACATTCGAATTCATGTTCTATACATACTACTCACCGTTCAAGTTTTGTCTATGTAAATTATGTTGGGTAAAATAAGAATTTTATAAAATTTAGAGGAGTAAATAGAAAAATAGGAAAATATAAAAAAATATTAAAAAGGAAAAAATAGTAATATATCAAAGTTATAGGGGCTAAAAGAGTAGAAAAACAATTACTACGGAAAAAGTGGCATAAATACACCAAACTTTTTGAAGAAGTCTCATGGAGACTTTATAATATAGATCAAGTAAACTTACAAACAGAATCAATAAAAATAAATTTTCTATTCTTTCGCATCCTATCAATTACTTGCTCAAAAATTCTTAGCATTCTTTACCCCTCAAAACTTAATTACAAACAAGGTTAAGGTTGCATCATTGAGGAAAATTGACACCCTTTATGTAATAATTAACATTGAGTAATGCAATAGACACAAACTATTTTATAAACATTTTACAAACTGCTGATGTGGCATACTCCACATCAGCATATTGATTAACAAATTATTTTAATGTAGTCTTCGGCCCCACACAATATGATGAGGTGGAGTATGTCACATCAACAATTTGTAAAATATTTGTAGAATAATTTGTCTTTAGCATTATTCATTAACATAAGAGACTAAAATCATGTAAAGGCTATTTGTAAAATTACTGTATTACATCTTTCAATAGCAACCTATCACATAGAAAATTTTGAAGAATGTAACATACTAGTATCCTCAATGAGCTCTTTTAGGTGAACATAAAAATTGGACATGAGTGTATTTGAATTTCATCTATTTATATTTTTACCCATCATTAGGGGTTAAAATACAATTAAATAAAATATAAGTACACGTCTAATTTTCATGTTCGCATAGAGTTTTTGATGATCAGTTATTAAACAACTTTATCATGATAAATGATAACTACAGAATCTTTCAAAACAATTCAATCTCCTTGATTTTCTCCAAAATTATATAGTTAGCATATTGTGATGATGTATTCAATACACAATCCATAATTACCGTTCGCCAAATGCCGTATAAAGATTATAATTACTGTTCCCCAAATGCCGTCTAAAGATTTTTAGATCTCTTTAATGTGGGATGGCCCAAAAATAAAGGCCGACTCCTTGTCTTGTACATATAATATTACAAAACTATCCAACATGGATTCAATTGTGAAGAAATTATTTTGAGTTCGACTAGTTGGGCTGGAAATAATCAATAGAAACTTTTCAAAGAATTATATCATGCGACAAGAGAATTCAAATTAATGCTTTTAGACTTCAATCCACAACACTTTTTGATATTTTTACATAAAAAGTGTCGTTATAAATGTATATAAAGCGACGGTGAAAACCATCGCTATACTATAGGATCTATAGCTACGATTTTCATTTGAAAATATCATTTTCTGTTGTGATTTATCAGTAATCTCAATAAAATGTATGCGGCTGACACATTCCAAAAATGGGAAAAGATCAGCCCATGGATTCAAGGAATATATGTGTATTTCATCCAACTACACATATATTAACAACTTTAAAAGACGTGTAATTCATCCAAGGAATAACAAGGAAATATGTAATCTTATGTTAGACTGGTATGAATCCAGACTGCACAGAAATAGTGGGAAAATTAGCTAGAGATCTATGCTGAAACTTACTAAATCAACATTATATGCAGATCCTGAACAATTTATCAGGGAAGTACTATTGATGTTATAAGGCCAAAGGCCATGAAGAGTAAATCGTCGAACAATATTGTTGCATAACCTGGGGGTAACGCTGCAAACTGCTGGCGGCCATTGTTGGACAAAACGATATCCGGTCACTTGAGCATCACCTACGCAAAAGTAAATGCTCAAGCTTAGGAAAATTATCAAAGTTATGAATGGTGACATGATTTTGATGGACTTCATTCAATGCTAGCTAGCTCATGTTCAAGTAACACAATAAAAGAGTTTCTTTATAAGTAGCAGCTATACATGCAAGGGTCCACACTTTATAAAGGGTAACTACAGTTTACTATATGAAGTAACATTATGTTCATGATTAAGTCCTCAAAGAATTTGGGCTTACACTTTATTACCTCAAGTGTCTAATTTTATACAATTTAGTCCCCAAATTCAGATTCCACCCAAAATTGGCCGAAATACATAATTACATAACTTCCCGGTAAGGCAATGAGTTTTATATACTTTTTGACTGTATTAAAATACAGTTTTACTTTATTAAACAAATTGCTTTATAATGTAAGGTAAATTTTAAAAAATTTAAGTATTATATATATATTGACCCCACTAAAATTTTATAAATTTTCTACTATACGGGGTCAAATTAAAAATTTATAACTTTGTCAATCAAATTTTAACCACATATGACTCATACCCTCTAAATATATATCTTTCTCTATAATATTTTAAACTAAATAATAATCTAATTTATATTATTTTTAAAAATAAATAATGAATTATTTACTTATGAACAGTTGTGATTAAAAAAGTCTATTATGAGTCAATATAGTATATATATACCATATATTATTACTCATTATATTTTTTATTGTAATATAGTATATATATATATATATATATATATATATATATATATATATATATACACACACTCGAAAGTATAAAGTATTAAAAAAAATTGGCTCGGGGGCGCTGCCCCTGAACCGCCGCCAAATTATTTGTAACTCAGTAATGGTTTCGCCATTGCCATTCATCCATATCATCTTGCTTTCCCAACACTGTAAATCACAATCACCATAATCAAATCAAAGAACAAGCTTGAAATACATCAATCCATCCATCTCTGGCACCTATTTCCCACAAAAAAATTTCTAACACCTATCCCAAACACCCATATTCACTACCAACAAGATCTCTACCACCATCAAATCACTAACACCACGTGTACACCCATCTTCCGCACCAAAATTAAGAGTCATAACTAGATTTAAAACACTACCAACACCATATTCAAACAACATCCATCATCTTCAACTATTTATAAATTTAATTCAAATTAACCTAAATAATCGACTAAATTATAAGAGTATTTGTCAAATGTTAAGAACCTGATTCGATGGCTGAACTCAACAAGGAAGACGAAGGCAACCAAGAGGCACCTCTTTACTCTATGCGCATCTTCCGTGACTTCTAATTTCATCACCTTATTATCTTTCTTTCTTTTTTTTCTTATTTCTTCTCCTTATCCTTCACCAATATCCCAGATCTGGATAAATCTAACACAACCATCATTTTCAAAAAGATAAATAAGATTTTTTAAAAATCGGTCAGAGTATAGAACTCGGTTATTGCAAATAACCATCATCGTTTCAGTTGCCTCACCATCACTGATTCCTACTTCTATCGTTACGATTTTCACTCCCATCTTCGCGATTCTAATCACTCTCATCATCCCTGATTCTCACTCTCATCGTCCCTGATGCTATTATATGATTTATTTTGAGATAAGAGTCGTTCATCAGATTGAGACGACGAAGAAAGGGGAGGGCGGAAGGCTATATATTTGTTTTAATACATGTTGTATTATGTCAACAAAAAAATATTGAGATTTTTCTTGTTATGAAGTCTTCTTTAATTATTATTATTTTAAGTTTCAAAAAATTTATTATTTTTGTTCCAAATTATTTGGTATAATTTTTAATTTAATCTTTTTAAAGTCAACATGTAAGACCCCAACTTTTTTATGAATAAAGATTTAATTTTGTCTAAATGTTATTTTGAATAATAAGGTATGGATTTGATATAATGCTATAATTATGGGTGATATGTGCAAATTTTGTAAAGTAAGCAAGTTGTCATAAAATATTCGTTTGATCATGAAATATTCTTTTTATCTGGGAATATTTACATGACGACACAATTATTGGTGGAACCCACAACGAAATTATTGTCAAATATAGAAAGCGACAAAAATAACATTTTTTATAAAAATAACAGCAAAACTTTTACCGTTAACTGTTGAAATACCCGGTGATAAAAGTACATGAGTAATACGCGTGGTTGCACAGTAGCACACGGTATTGTACAGTATCTCTGATTATTGATGCTTACTTAAGAAGTCACTCAGTTTTATTCAATTATTACCACAGTAGTTGCTGCATAGTATCTCATATTATTGATTCAATTATTGTCACAGTATCATCTGCATAATATTTTATATTATTAAATCAATAATTAAGACGACACAGTTATTCATATTATTATTTGTATTACTAACAATATTGTGACGCCCCCAAATCTAGGTACTTGAAACTCGTACTTGGTGCTCCACGATAACATTCATTCAAACTACTTAATGTATTAATTAAGTAAAAGTATTATATCAAAGTCGTCTACTTCCCCAGTTATGATAACCTTTAAGTAATTCATTACATGATAAATAGTAAATTATCATAACTATAATTATTACAAATAATAATTTATAAACTAGCCCTTCAGCTTTCCCTTCCCTTTGTCCTTGTCGGATCCTTCTGGTCGATCAAGCTTGGCTGAAAACATTTAAATTTAAATCAAGAATGAATATTTAATTTCCCAGTAAGTAATAGCAACTAATAAATATTAGCTAAAAGAAATAAATATTTTCTTTGAACTATTCTTCTACAACGAATCAATAGTTGTGAAGTAAACTGAAACAATACTGAACAACATATCAAATAATTTACATTTTTGAAACTACGTACTGACTATGAATGCTGAGCGGTCAATAGACCATGAAATTTTATTTTTAATTTTTGAAAAGGTTTTACAGAAATTCATCTACAAACCTTCATGACTTACGGGCACGGAGGGATCAACCTGTTATGTCATGTATTGATCAACACTACATGTTAGAACGATATTTTCGTTCATCATATCCGCCTTTGGCGCACAAAAGTTTTCTAATTTCGGGAACTCAGTTTGGAGTCCCAACCACTACAAGGAAATTGGTCATTGGCGACGGCCAGTAACCCATCGAGAAAGACACCAATATCGACGGTAACGCCGTCGCTAAAGAGTGCCATCGATAATAACTTTTCCCCTAGGAAAAATAGGTGCGAAAATTTGGCGGTGGAGGGAAAAAGCATTGGCGACGGACATAAAAATAAAAGGCGACGGGACTGCCGTCGTGAATGACATAATGGCGATGGGACTCGAGCGACGACATGTGCCGTCGAGAATGAGTAATATATTTTAGAACCCTGGTTCGCGACGGCAACGTCTTCTTTTGTTCCTTTTCCATCTGTCGTCTGAGATTTTCTCATTTCCCTCTCAATTCGCTCGTTTCCCTCTCAATTGAAGACTCAGTTGGTTTAACTAAGTCGGAATCCTCAATTGATTGCACCCATTTGACTCCATTATCTCACTGCAGTTCGCCCCTTTCCTCCCTCTTGCTCTGTTACTTCTCCCTCTTCCTCGCCATTGTTCACCGGCGCCGATTGGTCAATCACTGTTCTTCTTAAAGGTAATGTTTCTTCTCTAAATAGCTACTGAACATTATTTATTGCTCCTATTATGAACATAAAATTCTATCAGTGTTAGCTTTGATTTCACATTGGGGGTTGTTTAAGTGGGTTGAATAGATGAACTTGATGTGGGTATGATATTATATAATGCAATACTTGAAATAGTTTATTTTGTTCTTCCATTTAGTGTATGTAAACTGGTATATGGTTTTTTCCATGTGAAAGCTTTGCTCAAAGTTTTCCTTTTCTATTTCCTTTATTTAATAATTGTACTAAAGCCATGAAATAGGGGTTCATTGTGATAAGATATGATTTCAAGTGATTGATTAGTTATAACTTTACTACGTATATATGCAGTAATATATATGAACAATAATTTTCAGTCATTTTTTACATGATTTCAAGTGTGTAAACTTTCTGTAAGTTCAACAAAAAGGCATGTATTATCATATTAATTAAGCTATATTATGAGAATATATATAAATAACACTTGGGTTAATTATCTGTAGTTTTGTGTTATATATAAAGCTATATTATTTATGTGATTTGAAAAAGAGAAAAGAACTACTTTTATACAAGTATAATTGCTTGATTAGAGGGCCTTCCATAATATTTAGGGTTTATAATGATTCTCTTTTCTTTTACACATGCTTGGGTTTATAATATTTTGAGACATGATTCTAAATGAACTCTGTTTATTGACTGTCTCTTGTTGTATGCATCAACATTATCATACAAAAATCCTTTGTTGATCAAAAGTACTTAAAGTCATTAGTGTATATGGATTCTTGTATATTCTAGATTTTCCAAATTCATTTAGCGACTGTACTTCTTGAAGGTAGTTCAAAAGCTTACGTAATTATAACTCTTGTTCTAGCTCAACTATTAGATGTTGAAACTTCTGGTCTGGTTTCTCCGAGCTGTTGAAGGGGAAAAAATAAAACATTCGAACCTCTATAGTTATTAACATTCATCCTTTGTTGGGGCTTAGATTGTATATAATTATGTCCTTGAGCTCTGTATTTGTCTCTGTATTATGTCAAGTGTTTTTGATTATGTTGCTAAGAATAAAATATATTGGAACACATTCTTTTATAGTTGACATTGTCAATTTTTTTATAATTATAAAATGACATAATCTTCTTAATTTATCATAATTACTATTCAGCGGATACTTCAATTTCTTTCTATATATATATTGTCATATTGTTTAGGAAGCTTAGAAACCCGTTTGAGATTCACTTAGTAGGAGTGAATCTCAAATAGTCCCCGTTTTGGGACTGTTCTTGTATGTTTCGATCTCACTTAGATCGGTGTTAACGACTTGAGCACGTCTTTATATTTTTTGAATTTTCGGTCAGTTTATATCTCTTGATGTTCTTCGGGTGCATATTTAGACTATGATGTGTTAGTTTATTTCGTGTACTTGAAGACCATAGGGAGGTACTGCCGAAAATTCTGAAAAACGTAAAGATGTGTTCAAGTTGTTGGCATCAGTGAGGCGACACATCCGGGAATGAGATAGAAGCCTGACCCGTTAGAGTGGGAGATGAAGTTAGGAAACTCATAAGCTTGCATATACATTAACTTGGAGACTTGATTGTGTTTGTCTAACTTTTCATATATATAGCAGACAGTTGTCCGAGATGTCTGTTGATCAAAGTTGGATGGAACGTAGGGTAGCTACTGATAGGAGTGGGCTTAGCTCTGAGTATCATAGTGGGGTTGAACAGTTTCTCAACTTATCGTTTGAGCAAGTCAGCGGCGATGAGATCAGATGTCCTTATAAGAGGTGTGTGAATGAAGTATGGAAGGAAAGGAGTGATGTCATGTGCGACTTATTTGCGTATGGGTTCAAGCAGGGTTATACGACATGGATCTATCATGGGGAAACCTGGTTGGATGAACATGAATCAGAACCGGAATCCAGAGGTGATGAAAACTTTGACTGTACTAACATGATAGTCGAAGCTGCTGGTTCGTACTTTCAGTGGAATACAGACAGGGAGGAGGCCATCCGCGTGTGTGCAGTTGTCTTGGCCAACATCTTCCCACCACATATTCGACAGGTAAAAATAATTAAATTCTGTATTTCCTTATTTAATTTATGTAATTTGTAATTGTATTGCTTAAATAAACATAAGATAAAACCCTAACACACACACAGCACCACGTAGGTATTAGGCACGCGTTACAACTGACGGTACTCGATTCTGACATACGGAGACCGAGTTATCGCCCTGTTTGCGAAACTGAACAAGACTTAGCCAAAAAATCAAAAAAGAGCCTGAAACCCGCATCGTCCGTCCGAACGCCACGCAAACACACACACACACACACAGCACCGCGTAGGTATTAGGCACGCGTTACAACTGACGGAACTCGATTCCAACATACGGAGACCGAGTTATCGTCCTGTTTGCGAAACTGAACAAGACTTAGCCAAAAAGTCGAAAAAGAGTCCGAAACCCGCATCGTCCGTCCGAATGCCACGTAAACACACACACAGCACTGCGTAGGTATTAGGCACGCGTTACAACTGACGGTACTCGATTCCGGCATACGGAGACCGAGTTATCGCCCTGTTTGCGAAACTGAACAAGACTTAGCCAAAAAATCAAAAAAGAGCCTGAAACCCGCATCGTCCGTCCGAACGCCACGCAAACACACACACACACACACAGCACCGCGTAGGTATTAGGCACGCGTTACAACTGACGGAACTCGATTCCAACATACGGAGACCGAGTTATCGTCCTGTTTGCGAAACTGAACAAGACTTAGCCAAAAAGTCGAAAAAGAGTCCGAAACCCGCATCGTCCGTCCGAATGCCACGTAAACACACACACAGCACTGCGTAGGTATTAGGCACGCGTTACAACTGACGGTACTCGATTCCGGCATACGGAGACCGAGTTATCGCCCTGTTTACGAAACTGAACAAGACTTAGCCAAAAAGTCGAAAAAGAGCCCGAAACCCGCATCGTCCTTCCGAACGCCACGCAAACACACACACAGCACCGCGCAGGTATTAGGCACGCGTTACAACTGACGGGACTCGATTCTGATATACGGAGACCGAGTTATTGTCCTGTTTGCGAAACTGAACAAGACTTTGGCAAAAAGTCGAAAAAGAGCCCGAAACACGCATCGTCTGTCCGAACGCCACGCAAACACACACACAGCACCGCGTAGGTATTAGGCACGCGTTACAACTGACGGGACTCGATTCCGACATACGGAGACCGAGTTATCGTCCTGTTTGTGAAACTGAACAAGACTTAGCCAAAAAGTCAAAAAAGAGCCCGAAACCCGCATCGTCCGTCCGAACGCCACGCAAACACACACACAGCACCGCGTAGGTATTAGGCACGCGTTACAACTGACGGGACTCGATTCCGACATAAGGAGACCGAGTTATCGTCTTGTTTGCGAAACTGAACAAGACTTAAGCAAAAAGCCGATAAAGAGCCCGAAACCCGCATCGTCCGTCCGAACGCCACGCAAACACACACACACAGCACCGCGTAGGTATTAGGCACATGTTACAACTGACGGGACTCGATTCCGACATGCGGAGACCGAGTTATCGTCCTGTTTGCGAAACTGAACAAGACTTAGCCAAAAAGTCAAAAAAGAGTCCGAAACCCGCATCGTCCGTCCGAACGCCACGCAAACAAACACACAGCACCGCGTAGGTATTAGGCACGTGTTATAACTGACGGTACTCGATTCCGGCATACGGAGACCGAGTTATCGCCCTGTTTGCGAAACTGAACAAGACTTAGCCAAAAAGTCGAAAAAGAGCCCGAAACCCGTATCGTCCGTCTGAAAGCCACGCAAACACATACACAACACCGCGTAGGTATTAGGCACGCGTTACAACTGACGGGACTCGATTTCGACATGCGGAGAACCGAGTTATCGTCCTGTTTGCGAAACTGAACAAGACTTAGCCAAAAAGTCAAAAAGTGTCTGAAACCCGCATCGTCCTTTCGAACGCCACGCAAACACATACACAGCACTGCGTAGGTATTAGGCACGCGTTACAACTGACGGTACTCGATTCTGGCATACGGAGACCGAGTTATCGCCCTGTTTGCGAAACTGAACAAGACTTAGGCAAAAAGCCGAAAAAGAAACGGAACCCGCATCGTCTGTCCGAATGCCACGCAAACATACACACAGCACCGCGTAGGTATTAGGCACGCGTTACAACTGATGGTACTCGATTCTGAAATACGGAGACCGAGTTATCGCCCTATTTGCGAAACTGAACAAGACTTAGGCAAAAAGCCGAAAAAGAGCCCGAAACCCGCATCGTCCGTTTGAACGCCACGCAAACACACACACACAGCACCGCGTAGGTATTGGGCACGCGTTATAACTGACGGGACTCGATTCTGGCATACGGAGATCGAGTTATCGCCCTGTTTGCGAAACTGAACAAGACTTAGCCAAAAAGTCAAAAAAGAGCCCGAAACCCGCATCGTTTGTCCAAACGCCACGCAAACACACACACAGCACCGCGTAGGTATTAGGCACACGTTACCTCTGACGGGACTCGATTCCGGCATACGGAGACCGAGTTATCGCCCTGTTTGCGAAACATAACAAGACTTAGGCAAAAAGCCAAAAAAGAGCCCGAAACCCGCATCGTCCGTCCGAACGCCACGCAAACACACACATAGCACCGCGTAGGTATTAGGCACGTGTTACAACTGACGGGACTCGATTCCGACATACGGAGACCGAGTTATCGTCCTGTTTGCGAAACTGAACAAGACTTAGGCAAAAAGCCGAAAAAGAACCCGAAACCCGCATCGTCCGTCCGAACACCACGCAAACACACATATAGCACCGCGTAGGTATTAGACACGCGTTACAACTGACGGTACTCAATTCCGACATACGGAGACCGAGTTATCGCCCTGTTTGCGAAACTGAACAAGACTTAGCTAAAAAGTTGAAAAAGAGCCCGAAACCCGCATCGTCCATCCGAACGCCACGGAAACACACACACAGCACCGCGTAGGTATTAGACACGCGTTACAACTGACGGGACTCGATTCCGGCATACGGAGACCGAGTTATCGCCCTGTTTGCAAAACTGAATAACACTTGTAGAACACAAACTAAAATAATATAAATATGATTTATTTTGGGGATTCCATTATTAATATTTTAATTTTGTAGGGTCTTGTTGATGAGACTCGTGGAGGTGGAGATGGCGGCACAGGTGATGCTCGTGGAAGAGATGGTGATGATCTCCGAGCTGATGCTGATGAGACTATGGAGGATGGGACCGGCGATGGGATTGGAGGCGATGGGACAGAGATTCCTGATCTTGGGCAGTAGTTGTTTATATTTATATTTTGACTTTTATGTATGTATTTAGCTTTTGAGTTGTACAGATTTGAGTTTGGTATCTAACTATATATATTAATTGTTGATAGTAAAAGATATAATTGTTATTGATATGCGTATATTGTCATTATTTATTTTTCTTAGTTTATAACAGGTACAATGTATATGTAAATGAATAGGGGAATTTTGCAATTTTAATATTTTTTTTAAAGTGGGTCATTGGCGACGGCCATGCCGTCGGCAATGAGTCATTGGCGACGGCAAGCCGTTAACAATGACCCCCGTCGGCAATGACCAACTTGCCGACGGCGAACGACGGGAGGCCGGGGCGACGACCCATACAGCGACGGGAAGGGCGACGGACAGTGCTGTCGCCAATGACATCATTGCCGACTGCAATAGGGTCATTGGCAACGGCACGTGCCGTCGGCAATGACCTTATTTTTTGTAGTGAACCAAAACAATTTAGTTGGACGACAATAATATTCAATCATGTTCAACGATATATTTCAAACTATGTCTAGCCGAGTCAAATAGCTTAGATAGCTTTTAATTATGTATACATACCAAAATTTGATAAGTATGTATCAACACTTGTTCAAATACAATAATTTTCCAAGTGAGGACACTTGCATAACCAAACTTAGCTGATAACGAACATAATAAATCTTGATCATATATGGATCAAATAAAGACAGTAATAAGATACTGATAAACAATGAACGAATAACAAATATTATGATGGATGTGAATATTCAACAATAGTTATTCACGAACATGCTTTAAAAACTAATAATTTGAGTGTGAGTTAAGTGAACTTGCATTGTTATAGATCTCTTGGATAAAGTAAATGCATAGAGTAGGGATACTGGCATAATAAAAGCGTATAGAAATTTAATTACAAATATCCATTGCATAAAGTAAATACAAATGTTAAGATACTTGCCTGATTTGATGTTTACTGTTACACAACTTAGTTCCATCTTTTATACAAAGACCTATCATTAATAAGATTATTATGTCGATTAGAATAATACATCGCAACACATAATACTGCTATTTACAGTCATCACATAGCTTAAGCACATTTTCACATATTTATATCAGTTATTAGAACATATACAACCACTTATCAGGTCAAACTATGTAAGTCCGGATTAATTTTGAAAATAATTCGGTGTCCCGACGGCTTTATCGGATAATTATCGAGTTTATTTTTAATTAAACTCTATTTAAAAGATTTAATATTATTTTAGATAATTTAATTATCATTTATAATATTTTTCGGAAGCTCATGATAATTTTTAAATAATTATTATCATTTATCTTGATTTTCCAAACATTAATATCAATTTTAAATGATTTAATTATTAACTAATCTCATTATCATTAATATTTAAATAATTAAAATATTAATAAAATCCATGTCAAAACATTAAAAGTTATTTATTATAACTTAAAACATTTTTAAAACATTAATATCACCTTTAAATAATTTTTAAAGTATTAAAATCATTTTTAAATAATTACTATTAATATTAAAATAATAATTTATTTCATGTCAAAATATTTAAAGTTATTTATTATAACTTATAATATTTTTAAAACCTTTATATCATTTTTAAATGATTTTAAAACATTAAAATCATTTTTAAATAATTTATTTAATATAATTATTAAAAAAATTTATTATCATTAATATTAAATTATTAATGTAATTTATCTCAAAATATTAAAGTAATTTATTATAACTTATAATATTTTAGAACACTTTAATATCATTTAAAATGATTTTTAATATATTAAAATTATTTTTAAATAATTTATTTAATATAATTAGTAAATAAATTTAAAATCATTAATATTTAAATAAATTAAACTAAAATATTAATGAAATATATGTCAAAATATTAAAAGTTAATTTTTATAACTTAAAATAAATTTTAAAACTAATTTATGAATTTTTCATAATTATTTTCTATTTTGTTCTCTTTAATTAAATTAAATAAATAATTTTCATTAAAAGTGTCGCTAAAGAGTCTTTAGTGACAAAATTTGTTGCGATAGGTGTTCTTCATGAACAAAGAACATCCTTGGTCAATGCCCTGGGGGCTAGTTTGACCATTAATAACTTTCACTGGATGATGTTTCTAGGCATGAGAGTGTATCAATAGTGTTCTACTAGTGTAATACTACAAGTCTATATCAATTTATGGGTCTAACTACATCATATGAAGAAGATATAAGTGGTCAAAGTTGATGTTAGACATGTTCTTTATTTTCTGGAATTTCCAGAAAATGAAAACAGTGTGAGGGGTCACTTTTGGGCTTTAATAACTTGAATTCTGGGAAAGTTCTAGGTAATCCATTGTCATACTTTTGTAGTATACATGTCAATGTTCAAAAGTGTTACACTTATCAATTTTAACAACATAGCAAAAGCAAGATCTGGCTTGGTCAAAGTACCTGCCAAAACTTGTTCTTGAAGATTTCTGAAATTTTCAGAAATTCATAAGTGCAGTTTGGTCAACCCATATTTGACCATCAATAACTTTGATTCAGGTCATGATCTAAGAGTTCTAGTGTCATGGTTTGGTAGTCCATATGTCAGAGTATAAAAGCTATACAGTTTCATGGCATAACAACTTAACGAATGAAAGATCTAGCCTCTGCAAAAGATTGTCAGATAGCATTTTGAGTTTTTCAGAACCAGTTTTGCATTACTGGTCAACCATGTTTGACCATTAATAACTTGAGATCTAGACATGGTATGGACTTGATTTCACTTCCATTCTACTTTCCTCATGGCATACTATATCAATGATACACTTACAGACTCAAATAATTAACAGAAAATGATATAGAGGCTCTGACATTTGACTGTCAGACCTCATTTTTAGGGTTCTTGGAAATTTCTTAAATCTTGATTTTCTTGTATTTAAATGTTATAGATCCATGGTTTATCATCATAGATCATCAAATAACATATCATAACACGTATATAAACATAAAAACACAGAATCTACCAAAGTATACAAGATCTAAGCTAGGGTTAGGGTTTATACCTTTTTGAGCACAACTTGATTTTTGCCCTTTGATTGGTTATTGGTTAGTGTATGGAATGAATCTCACTTAACTTTTGACTGATTTCCTAAACAAATTTTGGGATCTAGGAGAAAGAGAGAGTTGACTAGCTTATGAACATAAAGCAAAGGTTTTCTTAAATTTTAAGTTTCTAACTTTTTGATTCAATGTATATGGATGGTATAGGTGGCTTGGAATGACTGATCTAAGTTTGATTTTTAGCATATGGGATAATTTTGACTTGGTGAATCACTAGATTTGCCAAATCTTTTACTTAAAACATAAATAAAGGGGTATTTTGGTCATTTCGCATATAAAATGGTATTTTGGTCATTTTCCTCATAATTTTAAGGGTAGTTTGTTCATTTCATATACTTCCCTTATCTTTTAACCCTTAAGGTTTGATAATCACCATTAGGGTTTGTGAATCACCACTTGGGGTTTGAAAATTAGGGTTTAGGGTTACTGATTAGGGTTTAGTGTGAGGCCCCCGAACCCGGATACTTGAAACCCGAACTCGGTACTTCACGATACCATTTCTATGAGCGGAATAATACTAATAATAATAACAATAATATAAAACTTAACTTAAAATTTACATATACATCAGAGTCTTTCTCCCAAGTACGTAACCTTTAAACATTCATTACATGTCATAATATATATAAATATATATATCATAGTCTTCAAAATCTAAAACTATTACAAACAGTACCACAAATCTTATTTGGTTAACTTTCCCTTTCCCTTGTTTCGGCATGAGCCTTCTGGTTCTTCACACTTAGCTGAAAAACATTTAAATTAAACAAGGCTGAGCATTTGAGTGCCCAGCAAGTATTATATATATATAGGCTGAAAGAATTTAAATGTTTTCTTTATAATATTCTTCTACAACTAGTCAGTAGTTGTGAAGTAATCTGTACCAATAATATTAACATAACAACCCTCTTTCAAATGTTTGAAACTGTGTATTGACTATACATGGGGTTTCTGTGACATACTATGAACATTGTTTTCATTTTCGAAAAGGTTTGAACAGAAATTAATCTGTAAACCGTCATGACTTACGGGCACGGAGGGTGATCAGCCCCATTGTACCCTGTATTGATCAATACTACATGTATAAGAACGATGTTATCGTTCACTCTGTCCGCCTTGGGCGCATAAAAATTTTCCCATTATCGGGATGTTCATACCTGTCGGGTTTTCATAACAAAGGTCTTATCTTGTTCAACAATTATCTATAGTTTAACATATATGTATATCAAAGGTGTATCAACATGCGATTAAATACAATGATTATCCAAGTGGGGACACTTGTATAATCATTTATAGAAATTAACAAACAGAATATATATAATTGAATTATCATATACTAGCATGTTGATAATCAATGGGCGTATATAATATAAGTTTAATAATCTGTACAATAATAACAATAATTCTGAACTTCTCACTTCTGTCCATTGCATAAAGAAAATGTAAAGTTAGGATACTTGCCTGATGCGCTGCTTACACTTACGCAACTTAGATTTACCCTTTTCTATCACAACCTATCATTAATCAGATCATTTTACTGATTAGTACAACATATCGTACACATAACACTGCCTATTGCAGTCAGCACATTTCCTATTCACATTATTACACATCCTTTTAAAATGATTTTTAAATAAATAAAATCATTTTTAAACTATTTATTTAATATAATTATTAAATAAATTTAATATCATTAAATAATTTTTAATATTAAATTATTAATGAAATTATCCTTTAAATATTAAAAGTTATATTTTATAACTTAAAATATCTTTAAACACTTTATTTTCATTTAAAATGATTATTATAATATTAAAATCATTTTTAAACTAAATTATTTAATATAATTATTAAATAACTTTATTATCATTAATCATAATTAATTAATGAAATTTACCTTTAAATATTAAAAGTTATATTTTATAACTTAAAATATTTTAAATACCTTATTATTATTTAAAATGATTTTTAATATAATAAAATCATTTTAAATTCATTTATTTAATTCATTTAATAAATAACTTAATTATCATTAATATTAATTTAGTAATGAAAATTATCACATAATATTAAAAGTTATCAAAAATAACTTAAATTATTTTCTTATATCATAATATAATTTTAAATGATTTTTCATGAATTAAAATCATTTTTAAATAATTTATTTAATATTATAATTGAATAAATTAAATACTTTTAATATTCCAAAAACATTAAATATTTATGAAATATATTTAAAATAATTAAAAACTAATTTTCAGAATTTAAAATAATTTTTAATAATTTATTTTATATTTTTAATAATTAAAAACTATTTTTTTCTATTTTTTTATAATTTTCGAAAAATAATAATGCTATCTGTCGCTAAAGACCCCCTATAGCGACAGAACCGTCGCTATAGGTGTTCTTCATGTTCTTGAACATTCATAGGCAGTCACCGAGTTGGCTAGTTTGACCATCAATAATTCCGTGTGTGTTGTGTTTCTGGGTCTGTTGTTCGTCAGATCATGTAGTACAAATACAAGACTACACGATCCAACAATAAACATGATCAAAACGCATAACACAAGAGAGATCTAAGCCTCTTAATTCGCTGTTAGAGCTGTTCTTCATTTCTGGGTTTGCCCAGAAATGAAGAACAGTGCAGCATGCCAACTTTGAGCTTCCACTACATGCAAATCGTGTAACATTTTTGTGATCTAAGAGTTCTAGATTGTAGAACACATGTAAATAAAGAGATCTATCATTTAAAACACATAAAACAACAACATAATCAACCTTTACAATCCGGTCAAACCATGTCAGTCGGCATGTTCATATGTTTTCTGGGTTACCCAGAAAACAGAAAACATGCATGACTTAGCTAGTTTGACCGGCCACATAATCCAACTTGTTTACTACATAAGTGATATTAAGGAACAAGAAAATAGACCAACAAACATACTACAACTTAGTGGCAATAACTATAACTAAGCATCAAACCACTGTCAGATCCGTGATCATAAAAATCCTGTCAGACCTTTCTGGGCTCGTTCTGGGTTACCCAGAACATGGCCAGTCATGGTTGGTCAACGGTATTTGACCACCCATATCTTGCAACCAACAACCGATCTGACTCTGATTTTAGTTCCAGAGAAAAGATCTCACAACATACTACAAGACAAAACATTAAAACAACAAAAACATAAAACATAGAAAGATCTACATGACCTGACATTTGATTGTCATACGCCTCCTTTAAAATTTCCAGAATTTTAAGAACATCAAATCCGAGCGTCTAGATGTTATGGATCTAACATCTAGCAATCCAGATCATCTATTTACACTATATCTAACATGTATAACACAAAAAAACTAACATCTAACATCAGATTTTTGGACAGAACTTGAATTAGGGTTTTATACCTTTTATGATCAATTGATGATTCTAGGCTTCTGATTTGTGGTTGGATTTCGTGGGGCTGTTTTTAGGGACTGAAATACTAGATAAATTCGTGGCTTAAGAGAGAACATGAGAGTTGGTTATGGGTCGTGCAAAATAAAGCTTCCAAAGTGATTTTCTCTCTCTCCCAATCTATTTATAGACCACTAGATTCATGAATTGGCTGAGCTGTGCTTGTTGCTGTCATTTGAAGAGCATGTGGAGTTGTTGAGGTTGGTGAACCACATCCCCTAATGTCAAAACCTAAGTTTGTAGCTTCAATAATGCAAGGGGCATAATGGTCATTTGTCTTTCCAATTTAATGGCTAAATTGTCATTCTTGCAAACCCTTAGGGTTTAATCCTAAGGTTTAGCACAAATTGTAGGATTTTTTTTTTCAACTAGGGTTTGCACAAAAAAAAATTAAATTAAATTAAATTAAATAAAATAACTAAATTTTAGTTTTCTAAAATTTTGAAAATAATTACTTTGTTAATTAAAGTAAGTTTGTAATTATCTAACAAATGGACATTAGGGTTTATTAATCATAATCATAATTAACTTTGCTAATAAAGCAATTAGGGTTTATTCTTTCGGTAATTAGGTTACCAAATTACTATTAGGGTTTTCTTAATTAATACATTAATACACGACATAATTAATATTATACATTTATAAAATAATCTTATACTCTAATTTGGATCTCAAATTAGGGTTTAATATCATTACTAGGGTTTGGTCTAAATACACCGTAATTGACCAACCATTTATAATACGGACATACCGTACATATTCATAGCACTGAAAAATCAAAATATAAGTAATATTATATTATTATTCTCATACCTTGACAATAATCCAAAATTAGGGTTTGGATTCCATATCTGATTATCCTTTCTATTTAACCTTAATAATTAAGGTAAAATAATTAACTTAATAATCTGTACAAAATTTCATATAATAAAATAATTATTATATTTATTCTAAAAATCACTTCATATATTATTTAAATAATATATGATTATATATTCATGGAAAATAATTAATAAAAACATTTCTATCTTAAAATTAATTATTATAAAAATATACTTTATACTAATCAATAATTCTAAAATAAATTTACTTGTAAATATTCATGTAATAAATATATTTTTATTTACCACATAAATACATATACACATAATCTTGTACAAATCCTCATCCTTAAAATAAAAAAAATTATTCGCAAAATTTAAGATTTATTTATATAGAAAATATCGAGTTGTCACATTCACCCTCCCTTATAAGGATTCCGTCCCCGGAATCACCGCTTTAAAACCTACACATAACTAGGTACATAGCATACACAATCTTCGCAAGTAGATCTCGATCATCTTTGATCGAACTGATCTTTAACTAATCACATTAAGCTTGTCTTTCTGATTAAACGAAAATTTGATTCCTAAAAGAACTTAAATTCCTCCCTCAAATTTCTTTATAAAATAATTTACTATAATTAGAAAAATTATAAATATACAATTAAAAGTTATTCGAATATTACCTGGAACTGCATTGCCGGCTGCCACCGTGTCTTGGACCGTCATGTTGAAGACTCTTGATGTTGACTTTGTTGGTTTGCTTGATGATGTCGGTCCTGCGATTGTTAACATCCCACTATCCTTACCAGTATTCATACTACCTGCCTCTACCCTCTTTTCTGGACAATCCTTCACCCTATGCTCCATTGATCCACAAATAAAACATCCACTGTTCATTCTAGGATTTGGGCAGTTGGGAGAAATATGGCCCTCCTGCCCGCATTTGTAACAGACAAATTTTCCTTTTAAACATTCTCCGGAGTGGTTCTTTCCACACGTTTTGCACTGAATCCCTTGCTTCTTAATTCCTTCTTGCTTCACCTGCACGTTTCCAAAGTAGTTTCCCTTCCTTTTTCCGTCAACACTCCTGCTTCCACTATTAGTCCTCATTTTCTCTTCTCCTTCGACCTTGCCCTTGTTTTTCCTCTCCTTATTGTAGAGACTCATAGCCTCACTTCCCTCCTCCGCAATTATCGCTTTCTCCAAGAGTGCTGCAAATGTTGGGATCTGCAACACTGCCACCTTATTATAGAGCCAAGGTTTTAATCCCAGCTCAAATCTCCTCGCCTTCCTAGCCTCCGTATCGACTTGATGCGGAGCAAACCTAGCTAACTCATTGAATTTTGCGGCATATTCTACCGCTGACATATCCCCTTGCTTCAACTCCAGAAATTTTACCTCCATTCTAGACTGCATACTGGCTGAAAAATAGTTCTCGAAAAATAAAGTCTTAAATCTATCCCACGCTACAACACCTGCTCCTGCCCTCACCTGATTCGCTTCCCACCAGAAATTTGTCTCACCCTTCATCATATAGGTGGCAAAAGAGGTCTTTTGCCCCTCAGCTACCCTAGCTATTATAAAAGCCTTCTCAATTCCCTTAACCCAAGTTTGGGCTTCTACAGGGTCAGTCGTACCTTTAAATTCTGGCGGTCCTACAGCCTTAAAATCTTTGAAATTCGCCAAGTGATTATTCGGCTGGTTTCCTTGTTGCATAGCCTGGGCTACCATATTCGCAAAATGCTGCATCGGGTCTGCTTGTTGTTGTCCTTCAACGTTGTTGACAGACTCTTCTTCCCTTTGATTCCGAGTTTGACGTCTTGGCGGTATTATCTGGTTAAGTAAAAACCATAAATTAACTTACATTCTAAACCTTATCATATAAGTTTAAACTTATTAAACTTGTTTCATAACTCACACTTTGATTCATATTCATTCATTGCTTTTAAAATATTTTACATATCATAGCACATAGTGCTTTAAACATCAGTTATCCCATTGTGACTACAAAAGTCGGGATTTACATCACCACTTGTACAAAAGTTTTATAATAATGTATTACACAGACATACTAAGCACACATATAATATTAAACACGCTTACACAGCATAACATATACTACCTATTTACTAAGTCTTCTTTCTTGGACAGCTTCTCGCCTGATGATCTTCCTTTCCACAGACAAAACATGTTCCTCGTTTATAGTCAGGACAATACAGAGTAGTATGCCCTTCATAGCTGCAAAGATAACATATTCTTTTCCATTTCTTCTTCCCAGGTTTTCCTAAATCATGGTCTTCTACCTTCCTTTTTTCCTTATCTTTTGGAGCTGCAAACGAAGTTTTGCTTGAGGCTCCTATCTGATTGATTTGGATTTGAAGCTTATCTTGCTCTTCCATTGTTTCTATTAACGCTTGACGCAATTGACTGTTAAGCAGTTTTTCTGTCTTCCACAACCCTTCTAGAGAAGAAACCTTGTTCCTTAATTCCTGCATCTCCATTGATGCTTGATCAGCTTCAGCTTTAGGGTCTGAATCACTATCTGTCAAATCCACTATTTCCGGATCTGGTACTATGTTTTCCACGATAACCACCTCGTCCGAGTTGGTTTCATTGTGAGCTTCTATTTTCGCTATTGGCTTCGATATTAGCTCCTTCTTTACGATCCGTGGGTATCCTAATTCTTTTTCACCTGACATCTACACACAGCAAATATCCTGATTAGCATATAATATATACACATAACACATAAAGGTTTTATATAAGTTATCTTTTAGTTTGTTTGACGATGAATTTGTCCGATTCATCTTTCTTTAAACTCTATATGAGTTATTTATATTTTCAACGTTTCCCTCTGTTCTAAGGTTATAGCCTAAGGTCTATCTCACCTAAGGTTTCTAACCCTATTGCTCTGATACCAACTTGTGAGGCCCCCGAACCCGGATACTTGAAACCCGAACTCGGTACTTCACGATACAATTTCTATGAGCGGAATAATACTAATAATAATAACAATAATATAAAACTTAACTTAAAATTTACATATACATCAGAGTCTTTCTCCCAAGTACGTAACCTTTAAACATTCATTACATGTCATAATATATATAAATATATATATCATAGTCTTCAAAATCTAAAACTATTACAAACAGTACCACAAATCTTATTTGGTTAACTTTCCCTTTCCCTTGTTTCGGCATGAGCCTTCTGGTTCTTCACACTTAGCTGAAAAACATTTAAATTAAACAAGGCTGAGCATTTGAGTGCCCAGCAAGTATTATATATATATATATAGGCTGAAAGAATTTAAATGTTTTCTTTATAATATTCTTCTACAACTAGTCAGTAGTTTTGAAGTAATCTGTACCAATAATATTAACATAACAACCCTCTTTCAAATGTTTGAAACTGTGTATTGACTATACATGGGGTTTCTGTGACATACTATGAACATTGTTTTCATTTTCGAAAAGGTTTGAACAGAAATTCATCTGTAAACCGTCATGACTTACGAGCACGGAGGGTGATCAGCCCCATTGTACCATGTATTGATCAATACTACATGTATAAGAACGATGTTATCGTTCACTCTGTCCGCCTTGGGCGCATAAAATTTTTTCCCATTATCGGGATGTTCATACCTGTCGGGTTTTCATAACAAAGGTCTTATCTTGTTCAACAATTATCTATAGTTCAACATATATGTATATTAAAGGTGTATCAATATGCGATTAAATACAATGATTATCCAAGTGGGGACACTTGTATAATCATTTATAGAAATTAACAAACAGAATATATATAATTGAATTATCATATACTAGCATGTTGATAATCAATGGGCGTATATAATATAAGTTTAACAATCTGTACAATAATAACAATAATTCTGAACTTCTCACTTCTGTCCATTGCATAAAGAAAATGCAAATTAGGATACTTGCCTGATGCGCTGCTTACACTTACGCAACTTAGATCTACCCTTTTCTATCACAACCTATCATTAATCAGATCATTTTACTGATTAGTACAACATATCGTACACATAACACTGCCTATTGCAGTCAGCACATTTCTTTTTCACATTATTACACATGTTCAACAATCGTTGACTCACAAGAAAACATCAACACCTTCCTAATCACATTGTCATACAACCTTAATAACCATTGAATCACAAATAAACACATATTCAATTAAATTATTTAAGTCCAGATCAATTTCTGAAACATGTCGGTCTACCAACAGCTTTATCGGGTAAATATCGAGTCTAAGATTCTAACAGTAGTTCATTATCCATTTGGATAACTTAAACATCAGTCGCACTATTTTTCATGGCCTTATAATAATTATTAAATAATTATTATCATTTATTATAATTTTTAAAATATCAAAATCATTATTAAATGATTTAAATATTAAACAATTCTACTTTCATTAACATTTAATTAATATTAAACTATTAATAAATCCATTGCCAAAATATTAAAGTTATGTATAATAACTCAAAATATTTTTAAAGTATTAATAATACCCTTAAATGATTTTTAAAACATTTAAAATCACTATTAAATAATTACCAATAATATTAATGAAGTATTTATCCAAATATTAAAAGTCATTAATTATAACTTAAAATATTTTTAAATCATTAACATCCTTTTTAAATGATTTTTAAATAAATAAAATCATTTTTAAATTATTTATTTAATATAATTATTAAATAAATTTAATATCATTAAATAATCATTAATATTAAATTATTAATGAAATTATCCTTTAAATATTAAAAGTTATATTTTATAACTTAAAATATCTTTAAACACTTTATTTTCATTTAAAATGATTATTATAATATTAAAATCATTTTTAAACTAAATTATTTAATATAATTATTAAATAACTTTATTATCATTAATCATAATTAATTAATGAAATTTACCTTTAAATATTAAAAGTTATATTTTATAACTTAAAATATTTTAAATACCTTATTATTATTTAAAATGATTTTTAATATAATAAAATCATTTTTAATTCATTTATTTAATTCATTTAATTAATAACTTAATTATCATTAATATTAATTTATTAATGAAAATTATCACATAATATTAAAAGTTATCAAAAATAACTTAAATTATTTTCTTATATCATAATATAATTTTAAATAATTTTTCATGAATTAAAATCATTTTTAAATAATTTATTTAATATTATAATTAAATAAATTAAATACTTTTAATATTCCAAAAATATTAAATATTTATGAAATATATTTAAAATGATTAAAAACTAATTTTTAGAATTTAAAATAATTTTTAATAATTTATTTTGTATTTTTAATAATTAAAAACTATTTTTTTCTATTTTTTTATAATTTTCGGAAAATAATAATGCTATCTGTCGCTAAAGACCACCTATAGCGACAGAACCGTCGCTATAGGTGTTCTTCATGTTCTTGAACATTCATAGGCAATCACCGAGTTGGCTAGTTTGACCATCAATAATTCCGTGTGTGTTGTGTTTCTGGGTCTGTTGTTCGTCAGATCATGTAGTACAAATACAAGACTACACGATCCAACAATAAACATGATCAAAACGCATAACACAAGAGAGATCTAAGCCTCTTAATTCGCTGTTAGAGCTGTTCTTCATTTCTGGGTTTGCCCAGAAATGAAGAACAGTGCAGCATGCCAACTTTGAGCTTCCACTACATGCAAATTGTGTAACATTTTTGTGATCTAAGAGTTCTAGATTGTAGAACACATGTAAATAAAGAGATCTATCATTTAAAACACATAAAACAATAACATAATCAACCTTTACAATCCGGTCAAACCATGTCAGTCGGCATGTTCATATGTTTTCTGGGTTACCCAGAAAACAGAAAACATGCATGACTTAGCTAGTTTGACTGGCCACATAATCCAACCTGTTTACTACATAAGTGATATTAAGGAACAAGAAAGTAGACCAACAAACATACTACAACTTAGTGGCAATAACTATAACTAAGCATCAAACCACTGTCAGATCCGTGATCATAAAAATCCTGTCAGACCTTTCTGGGCTCGTTCTGGGTTACCCAGAACATGGCCAGTCATGGTTGGTCAACGATATTTGACCACCCATATCTTGCAACCAACAACCGATCTGACTCTGATTTTAGTTCCAGAGAAAAGATCTCACAACATACTACAAGACAAAACATTAAAACAACAAAAACATAAAACATAGAAAGATCTACATGACCTGACATTTGATTGTCATACGCCTCCTTTAAAATTTCCAGAATTTTAAGAACATCAAATCCGAGCGTCTAGATGTTATGGATCTAACATCTAGCAACCCAGATCATCTATTTACACTATATCTAAATGTATAACACAAAAAAAAACTAACATCTAACATCAGATTTTTGGACAGAACTTGAATTAGGGTTTTATACCTTTTATGATCAATTGATGATTCTAGGCTTCTGATTTGTGGTTGGATTTCGTGGGGCTGTTTTTAGGGACTGAAATACTAGATAAATTCGTGGCTTAAGAGAGAACATGAGAGTTGGTTATGGGTCGTGCAAAATAAAGCTTCCAAAGTGATTTTCTCTCTCTCCAATCTATTTATAGACCACTAGATTCATGAATTGGCTGAGCTGTGCTTGTTGCTGTCATTTGAAGAGCATGTGGAGTTGTTGAGGTTGGTGAACCACATCCCCTAATGTCAAAACCTAAGTTTGTAGCTTCAATAATGCAAGGGCATAATGGTCATTTGTCTTTCCAATTTAATGGCTAAATTGTCATTCTTGCAAACCCTTAGGGTTTAATCCTAAGGTTTAGCACAAATTGTAGGATTTTTTTTTTCAACTAGGGTTTGCACAAAAAAAAATAAATTAATTAAATTAAATAAAATAACTAAATTTTAGTTTTCTAAATTTGAAAATAATTACTTTGTTAATTAAGTAGTTTGTAATTATCTAACAAATGGACATTAGGGTTTATTAATCATAATCATAATTAACTTTGCTAATAAAGCAATTAGGGTTTATTCTTTCGGTAATTAGGGTTACCAAATTACTATTAGGGTTTTCTTAATTAATACATTAATACACGACATAATTAATATTATACATTTATAAATAATCTTATACTCTAATTTGATCTAAATTAGGGTTTAACATCATTACTAGGGTTTGGTCTAAATACACCGTAATTGACCAACCATTTACAATACGGACATACCGTACATATTCATAGCACTGAAAAATCAAAATATAAGTAATATTATATTATTATTCTCATACCTTGACAATAATCTAAATTAGGGTTTGGATTCCATATCTGATTATCCTTTCTATTTAACCTTAATAATTAAGGTAAAATAATTAACTTAATAATCTGTACAAAATTTCATATAATAAAATAATTATTATATTTATTCTAAAAATCACTTCATATTATTTAAATAATATATGATTATATATTCATGGAAAATAATTAATAAAAACATTTCTATCTTAAAATTAATTATTATAAAAATATACTTTATACTAATCAATAATTCTAAAATAAATTTACTTGTAAATATTCATGTAATAAATATATTTTATTTACCACATAAAATACATATACACATAATCTTGTACAAATCCTCATCCTTAAAATAAAAAAAAATTTATTCGCAAAATTTAAGATTTATTTATATAGAAAATATCGGGTTGTCACATTTAGGCTTTCCAAATTTAGAATTAGTGTTTTTAACTTAACAATTAGAGTTTCTAACTAATCATTAAGGTTTCCCTAATTAGGTTTATAACCAATAACTTATCTTCTTAATCACATAAACACAATTAGTTATCATTCTTAAATTCCTATTTGAATTTCAAATTAGGGTTTAACAATTTAACATTAGGGTTTTCTATTTCTATGTTATAATTGATCAACAATTAACACTACACACATACTATATGCATATCATACTGAAATACAATTAATATTGTATTAATATTCAAATCCTTCTTCAAAATCCAAATAGTTTTGAACAATATTCGACTTCACTTTCATTCTTAGTCAACTATAAAAATTAAATTGACTAACCTGCTTAATTCATATCGCATATATTTTAAAATATTATTACTGACACCAATATTCATAATTAATAAAAAAATATTCGTAAAAATATAGATATAATTGTCTAAAAATTCTCGGTCTTTACAAATATCTAAAACGTTCTGTCGATGAAAGGGACTAGGTTATTTAATGGCGCTCCAATAAGGAAAAGTTCTTATCGAAAAATCTCCTCTTTCCTGGGAATGATCAAGTTATCAATATTGTGAGTTATAATATTAATGATGAATAATTGTTGAAAGATTAAAAATAAGTGATTTGTAGTAAATATTTATTTAATTTTTAATATAATAGAGAGGGAAGTATTTGTTGAAAGTTTGGCTTATTACATAGACCCCCACTTACTCATTTTTCAAAATCATCGGTAGAATGTTATCTCAGTTTTGTTTGATTATTATTATATAGTAATAAAACAGAAAACTTTTTATATAAAACAGAATACTTTTATATTATGTATAAAGTTATTCATTTATTAGATTATAAATAGAATATATTATATTATAAAGTTTTCGCTTTATTAGAATATTTTATTACCCAGTAATGAATAGTAAAAATCAGATTTTCTTGTCGAATTGCGCCCGTGAATTCGTTACTGTGTATGTGAATATTTTCTTAAATAGTACCTTGTCATTATCCTATAAATAGGATGCTTAGTTAATAAATGAAAATCACACCAGAATCAGAGAATTCTTCTTCTATAATATTGTTCGTATTTCTTTTAAGCATAAGAATACTTTGAGTGTAGCAAATAGTGCAAGTTTTCCTCAAGAATATATCCGCTATACCAGTCAGATTTACTCTCCTACTAAGGTAAGGGATATTATTTTTCGTTTTATATTCCTAAATCTGCATTTATTTTGATAAGTATTGTTTCTATACTCCCTGAAATTAGTAGAATATTCTTGAATTTTGCGCTTCATCTAATACTATTTCACTGAAATATTTTCTGAACATTCTTATAAAATTTTAATCTTTTCACGTCGGGGTACTATTCACTCAGGTACTATTCACTCAGGTACTATTCACGAGGTACTATTCACGACAAAATTAATTGGTTTCTTTTCTGTAAAACCCCAAATTTTACAAATGAAGATTTATTTTTTTCGAAATATTTTTATTATTATGATGTGGATTTGAGATAATGTTATAGTTTTGGGTAATATTTATAAATTTTTCAAAGTACGCAAGTTGTTATATTATATTTGATTGGTCGGGAAATATTCGTTTTATCAAGGAATATTCGTACAACGGCGCAATCATTGGTGGACCCCACAACAGATTATTGTCGGAATGAGAAAATGACAAAAATATATTTTTATAAAAATAACGGAGGAATTTTTACCGTTAACTATTGAAACACTTAGTGTTAAAGTACAGTAATATGCGTGGTTGCATAGTAGCATACAGTATTGATTATTGATGCTTACGTGAGAAGTCACTCAATTTTGTTCAATTATTGCTACAGTAATTGCTGCATAGTATCTCACGTTATTTGATTCAATTATTGTCAATATTTATATTATTAAATCAATAATTGAGACGAAAAAATTTATTAATTTATTATTTGCAATATTAGCGATGTCTAGAAGTTCTGTCAAGAAGAGGTTAGATATATAATTGCGCGCCAATATGGAGAAATCCTTATTGAAAACCCCCTCTTTTCTGGGAACGACCTGGTCGATTATTATTGTGAATTATAATAAAAGTGATAAATTTTGTTTTATTATTATTATAAATATAATAAAACAGAAAACTTTTTATATAAAACATAATACTTTTATAAAGTTATTTGTTTTATTAGACTATAAATAGAATATATAATATTCTATTATGCATAGTGTTTGCATAGTGTCTGCATAGTGTTTGCATAGTAAAATCTTTTTATATAAAACATAATACTTTTATAAAGTTATTTATTTATTAGACTATAAATAGAATATAAATATTCTATTATGCATAGTGTTTGCATAGTGCCTGCATAGTGTATATAGTAAAATCTTTTTATATAAACAGAATACTTTTTATAAAGTTATTCGTTTTATTAGATTATAAATAGAATATATTATATTTATTTAAAAGTTTTTATTTTATTAGAATATTTTATTAATACTGCACAGTAAATCAATATGGACCGTCTTTTTAAAAGTAAATCAATCTGGACCGTTCATGAATTAGTTACTATTCAGTCCATTCTCCTATAAATAGAAGTTCATTCCTTCATTATTTCTTATGAATCCACTGAAACTCTAGAGAGAAAACTATAGAGAGAAAGAAGAAAAGTATTCTGCTACTTCACTACTCTTATATCCAGTTTCTTCGAATGTAAGGGATATTTATTTTGTACTCGTAAAGAGTATTATTTCTT